>RXPK01005082.1:0-27196 GCA_004143645.1 Protaetia brevitarsis | reverse complement strand
CATCTTATATTCCAGTGACGATGCGTCGACTATCGAGCTGAATCCTTTTTTTGCCATATCTGTTTTTGAATGGCAGTAGATAGATCATTTACACAGGAACGAGTTAGTACGAATAACATTTGTTAAAACAAATCATCCCAATAATTCTTTCTAGCTTTTAACATATCTATCACTATAGCCATATTTTGCTAACAAAATGCATAATAGAAAATAATCATATCGTTCATTTAGAACCATTTTACATTCCAATCAGAATGGACGATGCGCCAAATGTAACCAACATAAAAAAGGTATCAAAGGAATTAAAAACTAAAAGTATTACACTAATGAAACTTTGCCTACAAATTACCAACTATACTCCAGAGAGACTAGTTAGCAGCAGCAAGAATACGATAGTCAATATCAATGTTTTACGCAACAAGGCCATCGACAAAGATGCATGACTTACTGTAAAGCAAATTGGAACCACGAGAGAGTTATTAGAATAGAACTTACTACTGTTTATTAGAACTTCAGACAGCTTTTGACTCCCTACACAGAACAAACTAAGCTAGCATTAAAAGAACTAGTATAGACTACACGCTGCGAAACATAGTGGCCTGACATAAGCAAACGAAAGTCAGGATAAAAACCCAACAAAGGAGAGACGGATAGTTTATGACTTAATAAAGGAGTAAAACAAGGCGAGTTTTATCAGCAACATTATTCAATCTGCCTTGGAATATGTCTTAAGGAAAATAAACAGAGGCAATCTTAGGACGGGAGGGGGACACATTAGTAGCATATGCTGACGATTGGTTTTAGTAATTGCAAAACAGAGAAGTTATACTAGAGAAATGTGAGGAAGTGATGCAGAGGGAGGAAGAAGATGGCTTGGCACTTAATGTAAACCAGACCAAAAAATAATGAAAGCTAATCGAGAAAATAGAAAACTTAATATAGGGGAATACGAAATCGAACAAGTCCAAGATTTAATACTTAGGTATTTATCCAGCACGGAGATAAGAAAAACCGAAATAGCAGAAAAAATTTTAACATCAATAGATTAGTTGCAAAATAAAAAATGCCACCAAAGCAAACGCTCACAAGAAAAACCAAAAACTAAGATTCTACAACTCGAGCAGAAACGATGACCCTTACAAAGAAGACGAAGAGACCTAAGAATTTTGGAGAAAAAGAGAAATGAGAAACAAGCAAGGACGTCAAACCGAGCAAACAACGAATATAGACAAAAAAGAACTACGAAATTCGCAAAACTACAGGGAGAGATTATACTAAAGAAAATATAAAACACAAAGATTAAAATGGGTGGGTCACGTATGGAGAGCTGCTTAGACGGATACACATATTTTAATTACGGGGGAACCAGGATACGGAGAGCGACCAGAAAGAAACCTTAGAACAAGGGTGGAAGGAGGTTGAGGAAGATTTGAAAAGGATAGATACCAACGAAAGAAAAAACTAGAATAGAAAAACATGGGGAGAATTAGTGAAAGATTTAAGAAATAGCTAAAGAAAGATTGGGACTATTCCCATTTTTTATCTAGAAAGCTTTTTGAAGCGGCGCAACCTTGGAGTTTTGCCATTATATATAGTGACCAACTAATCAGGCGGATTTGGGAATATATTCGGAAACTGAATAGCTTAAGAGACCGCCTGGTGCCGGAGATTTGGCAATCGAAGCAAACGAAAAAGTCCATGAGTTAGCAAAAAATGGATCATCGGCTTCATATATAGACCCGGAACCTATTCTAGGGAAGTCTAAAAAGATGAGAGCAGGTAATCAGTTGGGTTAATGAAAAACACAAAGAACACTGGAACAAAAATATCAAAATATCAAATCATCTTCGCCCGGTAAGAGTTCTCCTTACACGCGACCCAATGAGAGGCTCTGGGCGCAAAAAGACAAGCAATTTTTGGCAAGCTAAAAATGAACCCAGAGGATTATTTCGATGAAGCAGTCAGAGAGTTGTACAGATTAGTACAGAGTACTACGATACAGGAATAAATTCAATGGGTAACTAAATACAAGAATCCAAGAGGCTTCAGTGGTTCTAGATACTTTAGGTCACCCAACATAAGAAATGATCATGATAAATATATATGTATGTAAAAATTATCAATCACTGGCATTTTCAACCAAATGGTTGAAATAAGGTTTATGGACCACGAAATTGAAGTAAAATCTATACATGTGTGGACATAACCTTGGTTTTTCTTTCTGTCGATTTAATATTTTGAGCAGAGGATTGTGGACAAATCTAGAAATTAGCCGTACAGAATAATTTCTCAAGCTTGGACGGATTCCCCTACAAATATGAACTGTAAAGCCCGCTAAGAACCTGTTAAAAATAAGATAATTCACAATAGAGCACTACCATTTCTTTAACAATGTTTTTTTAGAGGAAGTTGAGAGAATTGATTATTTTATTAATTATTTCTAACTATCTAATAATTTATAGTTGTGTAATATACAGTTATACCTGAACTTTGCACGAGGATTTTTTTAGTGTTTGCTTTGCTTACTTACTCATTGTAGTACCACGTTTTCAGGTAATTTATACTAATATTATCCATATTATTACACATTACAATTTGCAGAACGAAACAGTAATTTGCTGTTTATAAAAGCGAAGAAATAAAGCGATCTTTAAATTTCATTACTTATTCATACAAATAATTTCAAATAAAATGTCCTCGGTAATCAGATACATAGGCTCGGTCAACAGTGCTTGAGCTAATATTTGGCGACACCTTTAATATCTTTTCTGTCAAAGAAAAAAACAAGGGTCGCGCTTGTTTAGATTTACTTTGCAATCCTTTGTTCTGGTACTGGTTGAGAGGGTTTTTTTTTCAAGTTGAGTACCCGTATTTCTTACCTTCTCTTTCGCTTTTTATTTATGTTGTTATTACTTTTCGTTTTAATAAAGTAAGCAATCCATTAATTTTTTGACCGGGTTATATGGAATTTCCCCTAGTATATATTCAATTTCGAAGGAAGTGTTTGGGTGATCCTAACGCGTTTTAATCTAGGTAAGATCTTTATTACATCAGTTGGTTACGGATAGGGTGTAGATGCACGGCACGTGCGTATTTTATAGAGGATTGAAATACTGAGAGAAATTTATGCTATAGACTTTTATGACCTAGAATTAATACAAAGGTATAGGGAGGTATTCACATAGTACACAAAAATTAGAAAAAGAAATATTTTAAATGTTTCTAATTTTGTATAAATTTGTAGCTTTCTACCTGTTACAGAATTTATTTCACATGGTAAATATCGGGTGCGCCATTAGTGTGTCGGCGGAATTTAGCGCGAAAACTATCAAAGTTAGGAAAGTTAGATTTTCTGTAGATTTATAATATATCACTGCGCATTTTATAAAATTGTTTACAAATATACAGTGTTATTAAAGAAAAATGCCTAAATACGCACGAGGGAGAATAACACTAGGAACGGACTCGAGTTTCATGCCTATAAAAATATAAACGGCTGATTTAGACATTGCAAGACGTGTATTTTAATTTTTTTTCTCATTTGCATTATCTTCTTGTTTTGACCTTTAGCAGTAAGATGATTTGAAATATGTAATGTATCTGTCTAGAAAATACTCTTTTTCTCAACACATGTGCTTTTCCGAATAGTTTGGTAAATAAACAATAAATAAAAGAGGTAGTACCGCATTTTCGTTCATATAATCCGCGATGATTTTACATTCCTGGAAGAGGCGTTTTATACAAGGGTGCGGCTTCTAAAAAAATGCAACAGAACGAGCGCTTTACCATGTTTTTATTTACATACATAAGCCGTAGGTTATATATTATATGGATTTACAGTTTATGAAGAAATTTGAAGCTTATGCAAGTGTATGTTATAAATAAAAGAAATCTGTTAATAAATGAAAATGAGGAAGACGCAGATGTGTAATAATTTATATTAGTAAAAACTAACATTAAGTAATTTATTTATATCTATTAAATCAGAGAAAGTACTTGTCCAATTTTATAATTCATTTCTTATATCTTTCTACATCACTAATTGGAAAACTACATTTTTAATCCAGATGTAAGGATGTAAGGTTTCTGCGGTCGGGATTAGTAAATTACGCAGAACGTAAAAGGACAAAGTACGGCTAGAGAAAATAATGAAGTGACAATCATTCAGCCGTTGTGGAAAATCCACACGTGTCTACGAGAGCAATTTCGACAGAACATGGAATTGCAACCACAACAACGAGGAGAATTTTAAAAAAGTATTTCTTTGAGCCTTATAAAATTAGTTTTCATCATGGCTTACTAAAACGGATTTTGAAGAGAGACTTGTATATTGTGAATGGCTGCTTTTACAATTGCGTCAAGATGAACATTTTCTGGATTGTGTGCTCTTCACAGACGAAGCAACATTTGCTAATTTTGGAATAACGAACAGGAAAAATATACACTACTATGTTACAAAAAATATCTTCCAAAATACTGGAAATGAATGTCATGTTATTGGTACCATTTCAAAAGTAATTTTACAGGGAATTTGCTGACAATATCGAACAATATAGGTTCCATTTAAAAAAAAATCGAAAAAAGGCATTTGCAATTCGATAAATGTGCCAATACATATTTAACACCCTGTATATATTTTTACGTTGCGTCTTTACGTATAACGTGTTAGCCTTTCAATTGATAACAAAAGAATAGCATGCTACAGCACATCCGTTTCTAGGATAAAATTTAAAAACTCAGAAGCTGCAATCGTAAAAATTTCCCAAAATTTGCGAAATATCCAAAACACATGTCGGAAGTTTTCTAAGTAGCTATTAAAGTAACTACTGGAAAATATAGCAATTCATTTAAAAAGTTAAAGGTGGCTGGAGGAACTTGCAACATCCTGTGTGTTAGTGATATGTATAGAAAATCTCACTTTCTTATCTTTAATAGTTTTCGTACTAAATTCTGCCAACACACTAATGGCGCACCTGGTATATCATATATCACTGATATGTATTGTTACGCCTATATAAATCTAGTATGGTTTGGCACGGTGTCAAATTTTTCTATTATCTAGTGCAAATATTGTTTTATTAGTAATTTTTTTAGTGAAATATCAGATATCAAACTACTATTTAATAACAGCAGCTAATGTTTCACATTAGAAGCTTCGGAATCGGTAGATTATCCGTAAACATCTTGCATAAATTATTAATTAATTTGAGAGCCGATTTTTCATTTTAGTTTAGACTGTCTTATGTTATTTAAATTTTTTCGCCTGCAAGTATAGACCTTCATTGTCGTAGCCATTTAATGGGAGATGAAAAGGAAGTATTTTCTTTCTACTAGCATCTTCCTTAAATGATTTAATAAAAAAGTTATGATATTTGTTTTAAAATCACTTCTGAACAAGCAATATTAGCATTTCTGTCTTTCTCAAGAACATGTAGAGATAATATGCTTCTCTCGTTCTCTCATGCCAGCATTGTTGGGATACCGCTTCCTGAGTGATTGTACCAAAACTAAGTACCGAAAATAGGGCAAGGAAACTATACAATAAGATGTAACTAGAGGCAGAGCTGTGGAGTAATTCAATCAAAGGAATTAGAATAATGATTGCATTTGAATTGCTTTATTAGACTCACAAAATAATAAATTAGGTTTGTAAATGTAATTGGAAATTGTGTGTGTTGCGTTTGAATCCATTCTATTTCTTTAAAAGAAGTACTTTAATTCTTTTGAAATATTTCAATTAAAATACTTACACCACAAGTACAAGACGCAGATTTGTTGACTGTTAATTTTATCGTAATACCCCCCTAATACACAAATACTATCAGCAAACATTTAATCCTTCACAGGTAAACTCACAATAGCAAACCCTTGTAATCCGATTAGTACTAATTGAGGTTATATTAATTTATCGTGAAGCTTACTAACATGTGTTGAATGTACTTGTAGTTGGGACGTAATGCAGACACGTGCTTGTTGAAAACGCTATCTGTGAATTGAGCCTTACGAAAAGGCACAGAATTAAAAAAATATCAAACAAAATCTTCTAGCTTCTTCTACCTTGTTACTATTTAACACTAAAAATAAGAGTGACTCACTATTAATTGCCCTATAGTTAAAGCGTTTGCGAGTTATATTGAAGAAAAGTATTTTGCTGCATTCTATTGTATATGAAAAGTATAGCAAAATAATAGATATTGAAAACATGATACTTTGCTTTACGGCATCACACGGCTTCACACAATTCTTTGAACATTGACCTTTGTAAAAGAGTTAAATCTTTGAAAACTAAAATTGAGACTGCGGTGTTGTCATCACAAATGTAGATAAGAACGCAGGCATTGTCCTGTTAAATAAAACTGATTACATAAATAAGACAACAGAATTTATAGATAATAATGATTTCATAAAATTAAACAGAAACCCTTTACCTATGATAATAGAAAAAAACAAAACAATGTATAAAACAAACAAAATACACCTTACAGAAGATCACAAACACAAACCCTACAAACTATATATATATGAACCCAAAACTATCCAAACTAAAAGCACTGCCAAAACTACACAAAACAGATATACCCATACGCCCATTAATAGATTTTACAAATACACCCACATACACCCTTAGCCAAATCATGGTACAATTGTTAAAAATGACTGAATACAAACCGAGATACATCATCGATAACTAGAAACAACTAATCAATATGCTAGAGCAAAACACAACAAATTATACAATGATTTCCTTCGATATTGAAAATCTATACATCTACAAACTATACAATTGACAAAACCATAAATATAATAAAACAGAAAATAGATAATACACCAATAAATAGCGATGACATACCCGAGATTATTAAAATATTAGACTTAGTCACAAAACAGAATTATTGCCAGTTTAACGGAGAATTTTATAAAATGACAGATGGCTTACCAATGGGTAGTTCTATATCTAGTGTGATAGCAAATATTTATCTTGATCACATCGAACAAGAATATATTTTAAACGATAAGAATCCCTTCAAAAAACATATCCAGCTTTGGTGTAGATATATGGACGATGTATTCTGTCTATGGAAGGATGAATTAGATGAAATTAACAATTTCCTTACATATATAAACAATATACATACAAAAGTACACTTCACACACGAAACATAAGATAACAACACACTAAATTTCTTAGATTTCAAATACAAAAGCAAAACAACAAATTCCACTATGCCAAATACCGTAAACTCACTACAACCAATAACATGATCCCATAGGATTCCTTTCACCACCCTTCACAGAAATATGCAGCACTAAATTATTACATACAAAGATTACATACCCCTTACTACAACTGAATATAATAAAGAACTTAGCATCATAAAACAAATTTCTCACAATAAAAAATTTCCAAATAACACAATAGACAAACTCATCTATAAACATAAAATAAAAACTGATCCACTTTATATAAAAGAAAATAAGAATAACATTTATAGAAAATTTACATACAACAACCTTTCTACATCAATAAACAACCTTTTCAAACCATTTAATATACAATTAGCGTATAAGTCACCTCATAATTTACAAAGTATGCTTTGCACACATACAGAAAATAAAGACAAACTACAACGAAACGAGGTTTACAGAATAAAATGCGATGATTGTGATGCTACTTACATAGGGGAAACTGGCAGAAAATTAGATACCAGAATTAAAGAACACAGGAAACAAAATAACTTAAATTTCTATCAACATTTGCTAGAATCTGGGCATGAAAGCATTTGTGATGATAACATTACCTTACTTCACAACTGTGATAAGGGTCAAAAACTTAGACTGTTGGAGGCATACCAAATAGAACGACATAAGAAAATACCTAACATACACCTTTTAAATGAACAAATAGATTATAATATTAAACCAATCTTCACTTATTTGGATTTGACAACCAGATTCACACAACACTAACATCCCATATTTAGACAACCTGAATAACTTTTACACATACATACACAAAACACACACACACATTCACGCATAAGTACTAAAAATTTTTTAAACAATTTTCGCAGTTCAGTTTACAATAAATACATTAGTCACGGTTTTCATATGTTTGAATCATTTGTATCATTGTCATTCTGTGTAAAAAGTTTTTCTTATACTTAAATTTTATATTTGATTTATTTGTATAATTGTTGGTGTCCGGTTAATTTATTTTCATGTTTGGTGTTTTTTATTTTGATAATCGACAATTTTACCTTTTTTTGACGTGTAAGTACACTTTTAATACATAATTTTTAAAATGTCATTTGTGATTTAATAAAAACGTTCAGCTACTCCAAATGTTGGTAGTTATCATACGTTTTTTGGGGTTTAACTAACCGACCCAGGCAGTATATTAAGTGAAAAGTTTTTAATTTTACACTACCATATTACTAAACACTTAATAACTAAATCCTCTTAAATACTACTTGATTATTGTTTGTATTCATAATTTATATCCACATTGGCTGTCTACAGAACTGCCCTGTCTTCGTTCGCAGGCGTGTTTTTATTTCGCGCATCTGATCTCAGAAGAGTTGATACCTTTTTTTATTGTTCTAGTACATTCGCACTAGAAACTTCACTATGGGTGGTTCAGACACTTTAAACTACCTGAGATAATCTCCGCGCTATACAGGCTCCGCCATTTGCCATAGCAGTTGGAAATTTTATTCAAACAGGCGCGCGTAACACTGCTGTCTTCCATAGATTTATTTCGTCTCGGAACAGAAATTACTATCTTCATGTAGGTACGGACATTTCGTTCCCTTTTTACATAATAGCGTCTAGAAAAAATAGCAAGCCTCCGTCTTCCTTTTGTGATTCACGGATTGTAGCAGCCTACCAGAGGCCTCTATGCTTGTGTAACGAAAAACTTCAATCATGCTTCTTACGATCCTTGGCAGTCCAATTTTGGTATTTCAATCTTGCCGATCTCTCTCCCCAATAGTTGTTCTCCGAAGCTTATCAAACCATCACATATCGAACGGCAAATGGACTTTCCTGTCGAATATTCTTTAGTATCCAAGTAGAACAAAGGCCGCTCCCTACTTGGCAAACACAATATCCTGCCTCCTGCTCTTGACCTTAGAAGATCCTATACCACTCTAAACTTCCTTTCGAATACGGTGGCTATTTTCTTTTGTCATTCTTAAATTTTGGGCAACATAATAGGCAAGCGCATAACCATCGGGAGTCAGAAACAGATCTCTTTCAATTTGTATAGCTACACTATACGTTTCTCATAGGTAAACTCTTTCTCAGTAAGTCTACACACTCGGACATCCTGTTGGTCTTCTTCGTGGTTGTCTTCAAGGAGTTAAGTCATTAAGATGCGTTTCTCTTGGTTACTATTAGATTTCCTTCTAATGTTACATGACATCATTAATTTGTTTCATTACTTGGTACGAACTATCCTATGGTCGCTGCAGTTTAATTGCATTTGAGAAACTTCGTCGTCGCTGAGGGTTAGATAGCCAAACCAGAACCCCAGGCTTCATTCGGCCTAATATTGTAGTGCTCCTTTATTCAGTCGCTTGAATATTCAACTTCCCCGATCAAGAATTTCATCCATTCGTTTCCGCAAGTTGGTAGCGTAGTCTAATCTCCGGCTATTGCTTTATTCCGTTTGAAACCAAACATAAGATCGCATAAAAAGCACATTCACCTGGATGGATTGGGCCAAAGCGCGGACAGTATAGTGCTGTATTTTCAGATCCTTTCGGTGAATAATTTTCCACATATCGGTAGCTGCAGTTCATAGAACACTGTATATATAATACAAATAAGCAATATGTGCATAGATGCCCATATGCATTTTTTTAGATTTCTTGATGTTGGCGGAAAACGGAAATGGATATCTTAACAGATTTTATATTATACAAATGCTATATATTTTATAAATTTGAGTTTTGACTAAGGGGTGTTATTTTAAGGTGCAGATACCCAAATATTCTAACTGAAGACAATATAATATTTTACATATAGCACATAGAGAAATTAGTATTCAAGTTCGTTTACTATCATTTATTTATATTAAACTAACGTAAACAAAGAACTGTATCCTTGCATTGTTTAGTAGCAAAGGTAACAGCGAGTCTGCATGGGGATTGCTACACATGTATTAAATATTCGTTATTTAATATTAAATTACAACAAACCAGTTTTTAGTTTTATCTTCAAAAATATTTTCGATTTTGTCGAAATTCCGGCTACACAGGCTACCACGAGGTCATTGCTTGGAAATATAATACTCTGCAATTCCCACCAAACACGCTTTTATTGTTCGTGCAGTAAATTTCCAACGGTTATTTTGCTTAAAAGTGAAATGAGGTGAATTCCTGCAGATATATAATGGTTCAATTGGTTAAATGCTCGTCAAAGCCTTGAAGATGAATTTATTGAAGCAGCTATAACACAGGTGCTATTTAAAACAAGCAAAATTGACCGTGGCAACATTAATATTAAATATAACACGTACATACTATTGAGAGTTGCGTTTTTTTCTAGCGTATAATAATTATAAATACGGAAATAAAGCTATAAATCGTTTAATTTGACTGGCAGAATTGAATACACCCACACGTTTCTTTATAATAAAGTCAATAAAAAATACATTTCCATAAGAACCTATGCCAAACACAGGATATAACTTGATATTAATTTTAACACTCCCTCTTCTTGCGGTGTATGAAATTCTTCACTAATGCCCATCGCCTTATTGCACAGATCCATCTTGCCACAGTCTACTGGTTTGATCAACGAATTATTTCTTCACTACAAATCCAATTCACTCGAATGAAATCATGTTTCACATCAATATGCTTTGTTCGCGCATGATAAGTAGTGCTCTTTGACAAGTCTACGGTGCCCTTGTTGTCGTGTAAGATATTTATTGGTTCTTTAGCTTTCTACATACCAAGTTGGATAATGCTTCGATGTAACTAAATCTCCTCTGTGCTTACGCTCGTTACGCCATGTACTCCGCCTCAATTGTAGATAATGCTGGAGTCGCTTGCTTCTTGGAGTTCCACGAGATTACCGCTCCGGCCAGACGACACACATAGCAAGTAAACGGACGTTTATAGTTGATACAGTTCGCATAATTAGCATCTATGATACAGAATCGAATTTCCAATTTTGGAGAAAATAAATTTCAAATTAGTCGATCCTCACAGATAACGCATCACGTGCTTAGCTGCTGTCCAATGTAACTTTCCAGTACTGGACTTCGTAGAGTCGCTAATTGTAAGTTATAGCGATCGCTATGATAGCGAAGCGAAGATATTGTTCGTTATAGGATATTAGTACTCCGGTTAGCATTCGTTATCTTGTTCGGCAAAGATCGGAATTCGCTTCATTATATCGTTAAATTTTAGTAATTTTATATTTATGTAGTTTGAGACATTGCAAAATGAATGCTGACAAATGTATTTCTACAGCTGCTACAGCTGTTATTAGCATAAATATGGCATAAGCTTCCATTTGGGATGTTACCTACAAATATATATAAATGAAACAGGCTGTGCAGATGGCAATACCTTAATGGAAGTAAACCGTGGGAAACATCCTGGGGGATATAACACTTAATTTTTTTTTTTACAGAGATCTTCGATAAGAAAGAGATATTTTACATAACCTAGAATAATAAAAGCATTTCATATTTCAGGGACCTAAAATGCAAAATTCGACAAGTCCACAGGAAGAAAGATTGAGATATAGAAAAAAGAAACTCATAATACTCCATCAAACATATGAAGTATGTATTTGTTATATCATAAGTGATTACTGATTTTAGAAGAACAGTGCATAGGACACTTGAAAGGATAATTAATAAGTAGACAATTTTGCTTTGTAACTGATATTGCAACTTGTCGTGTTTTGCAGTATAGAAACCTTTAATAGTCAAATCTATAATAAATGAAGTTTCAGTAAATCTTTTCTACAAAAAACAGCAACAACATCTGTTTCCACTTCTGGTACAACATCTGCTTTGCTTCTTCCTCAGGTACGACATCTGATTTCTGTCCCTCTGGTCAACGGCCATCTAAGATGTTAACTACAGGATCGTTCGGTACTGCCATAGCGATTTCGTTAGTAATAGGCGTACAAGTGTTTACTTAAACGAAAAACGGTCCAATACCTTCTTTCGAAATTGATCTCTGTGTCATCTCACTATCGATGAATGTAAGATCCCATAAAACAGTCAGCTAGCGCGTATCAAAGTCGGTGAGACGATAACCCCTTCACATGATTTTTCATCCCGTTTTTGCCTTTTTTCCTTTGGAATATGCGCGAACGCTCGACTTTTAAAAATTGGCAAGTTGCTTAAATCTGGTTCCTGGCCATCCCATGCTTCAAATGAAGTTATGTTCTTTACTACTACTGTCGCAGATCAAATTGCACTCTGGAACTAATGCGTCCGCCCAATACTTATTTGATGCAATGACATCAGCTGACATCGACCTTGCTTTTTCGACCAAAGTATGGCTAGGATGCTTGACAACGTCACTTTGATCGGGATTTTATAGTGCAATCGTTTGATGTGCGATACGCTCCTCTGGCAGAAACCTTTCCATTATGGCGTTGACGTACTCTTTTCCGTATCGGTATGAATTTTCTTAATGACTTTACCGGTCTCAGCTTTGAAGATTCGAAAACACTTGTGAACATCACTCCTCGCCATAGGAGATACATAAAAGTCATTCTTGTAATGTCATCGATCAACAAGAATGAATGACGCGCGCTGTCAAAGAGTTTTCTGCCATTGGCTCGTACAAGTCCGAATGAATTAACACAAGAAGGTTCGTTGCTTGTTCCACCTTCATCTTTGGGTAAGCAATTCGGTGTTGCTTCCCTTTTATTCACGATACACAGACGGTTTGGCCTGGCACCGTCGTCGTGAAAGTCGCCTCCTCCAACATAAACGCTGCATTCCACCAACACTTAAATGTCCGAGCCTCCGATGCCAAGTCATGAACGTGGTCTTTCTGGAAACAAAATTTACTAGCTCCCAAGCAATATTTAGTCGATAAAATCTACCTCAGTAGCCAACTATATATATTTCATATTTCAAAAATATTAAATCTTTCTTGAATATTAGGTATATTAACATAATATGTATAAAATATATTATAGATAATATATTAGGAATACGTTTTACAAATATATATGTTATGTAGCATTAATTATATTATATTGCAAATGATTTCTCAATATATTTTTCTTAACTCTGCAAGAATATTTTGCTTTGTATATCTGTAAATATTTATTTCATATAAAAATATAAAGGTTCAATTTTTGCTTTATACACTTGATGCGTAGGACTAATAATATAAAATGGGTAAAATATGCATAGATATTAAGTGCCTATTTAAAATGATAGTTGAAAGAATACATTAGATAATATATATCTAAAATTATGATTTAGTTAGTATCTAAGTTTGACGCTGTAAATTCTATTAATATATCTGCGTTTTACGTAAAAGGTAATTATATTACGTAGGAGCTAAAAAAAAATGCAGTGAGGTAACTGTTATATGCATCCAATCACATCACATCAAAAGTAATAATATAATTCATAATCCAGAATGGTATATACCTCTACTTTATCTAACTATAGAATTCATTTTTTATTTTAAGTTTCATATAGCTGTTTGTTACAAATATTTTAAAAAATATCAAACTTTAAATTATATATTTTATCTATATTTAGATAAAATATAAATAATATATTCAAAAACCTCTCACGAAAAAATATTTGTTAAATATATTTTTAAAAATATCTCGTATGTTTGTGGCTGTTAGGATACCATTTTCGGTGGTAATAGCAAGTACTTTATGATTCGTTTTGCTTCGAATCTTCGCGATGCCTTTAAATGCTACCATTAACTTAGCTTCGCGTGATTTTGACACGGGGATAAGATTTTCACGATTTTGTACGACTAAAACCTTGCTCATTTCGAATAACGTAACTTGACCTTCAATTGTAACTGGTAAAGTTGCCTCTCGAACTCCATTCGACTGCAAAATTCCATTGTCAGTCTGTATCACTGCTAAACTTTTAGCCTGATTTTTTTTTCACCCATTTGATTTCTGCCGTCATGTAACTTGCGGCTCCGGAATCGATATACCAGTCATCCTTACTTTCTCTTACCTTTTAAACCGTTTTCGACATGGACACACGCAGACACTGGATCTTCTCCCTTTTCACTGCTGCCCGTCTTCCTTACGAGCGTGCGCAGACCTGGTGTTCTCTTCTAGTCTGCTGCTGTTAACTTTATGTACATGAAGTACATTAAGTTAACAGCAGTACGTAAAGTTGCACAGATTCGGCCTTCTTCTCGATTTCCTTACTGTATTTTTTTTTGCTTGAATCCTTCTTGCAGCAATTCACTTTTTTGTGTGCTTGCCGCTTGCAATGGTTACACCTCCCAGCGAAATGTTTCCTTCTACCTTTATTTAGATGTGCAGATTCACCATCTTGCGCAGACTCTTTATCTGCTTCTTGCTATAATTTTGCAAAAACAACCAGAACTGTTGCAATTACTGGTCCACAGTTTTCAAATGCCATGATGAGTGGTTTGCACTTAATAGTTTTAAAAATATTTTAGGTAATCCTAAAGATCAAGTAAATAGTCTTAAAAATATTTTAGGTAACCTTAAAGATCAAGTAGATAATTTGGACAAATCAGGTATTTATAAAATATCTTATAAAGATTGTGATCATGTATATATTGGGAAAACTAAAAGATCAATTAAAACGCGTTACAAGGAGCATTTGGCTCATCTTAAATTTAGAAGGTTTGACAAATCTAGTGTAGCCCTACATATGCATAAAGAAAACCATAAAGTTGACAATATAAAGTTAGTTAAAAACGTAAACAACAATGTGCAATTAAATTGTGATGAGGGTATGGAAATATATAAAAACAAACATATTTTAATGAATTTAGATTTAGGACCATTAAATTCTTGTCTTTACGGTTTATTAAGTAGTAGATTAGACGGAGTTAAGATTAGTAACTAGTTAAGCATGACGGCAGTCAGCCATGAAAGTGATCATTGTACCATGACCTGTTTTAGGTATAAATTAAGGTAGTTTTAGTGTAGTTATTTAGTTCAGTGTATCGGCTGGTGATGATAGCTTTGCTATCGAAACGTACTTCTGTGTACTGATTGTAATAACGAAAATGCAAAATGAATTAATAAAAATGAAAAATTTAAATTAGCTAGCTCAACGGAAAAATTTTTAAAAGGGCGCAAAAGAACAATTAATCTCAGAGTTATCCTCGCGAATTAAAACTTGAATCTAATCACGAAAAGTAAATTGAGGGTGAAAGAAATTTGACTTTCTTAAATACCCCAAAAATTGAAAAGGTTTAATTAAAAATAAAAGAACAGAATTATTTAACTCAACGACGTTAATTGACAGCCATGAATTTTATTATATATATAAAAAAGAAAAAAAATGTTAATTACAAATTTTTGCAGAAAAAGAAACCGTGAACAGAAGGTTCTGGTCTAAAACAAAAACTGCATTTGATTCTAAATTACAATAGGGCAATGCTAAATCCTATATCAAAGCAACAGATTAATATGCAGATGAAGATAATCTAATATCTTTCAAATCAAACCACGTGGTATCAAATTAAAATAAAATAAAATCGTGGAACACCAAAAATTTACAAAAATGAAAACTAAAGCAAACACAATGCTTCTATTCACCCAAACCGAGGTGATTAATAAAATAAAACGAAACAGCAAACTAAAAAACCAAAAATGAACTCTTTAAAATCATAATGAGGGAATTAAAACTAAAATCTATCTTTCTGCACGAAATAATAAATGATCTTATATCTAAAATGTGTACACAACAATATAATATAAAAAATTAAAAAATTATTATTAAGCGAGTTCCTTGATGGATAGAATAAAATTCAATATAAGCCAAACAAATCGCAATATCAAAAGTATTAACAAATTGGCAGCAAACAATATAAAATTTTACGTCTACTCACGCTCTCGTCTATCTCGGAACTGACTCTTACAAACTCAACCGCTGCGTACAGCGAAGCCACACAGATTAGTCCGCCAACGGACAAAATCTCAAAACATAATAACATAAACTGAACAAGCGAACGCAAAATATATAAATAAATGAAATTAATTTAAAACGATTGAACACTTAACTAATTAATTCATACAATCAATTCATTAACTAAATATTATTGACAAATAAACAAATACATCTGTGAAAATTCTCCCGATGCATTGACAAAGGCTGATCGGAGTAAACATGACAACATCTGAATTTGCGAACACCGGGGTGCCAGTCCACAGCAGTACGTCAAGTTTAGTGCAGTTTGTGGTGAGGGGTCTAGGAGAAGTTTACAACATTATGTTTTTGTGCAAAGTTTCGTTGCAAACTTCAATTCATTGTAGTTCGACTTTTCTTCAGGTTTTCCAAAATTAGTGCCGCTTTTCATTGATGCAATATTGCCCGGGTCAATAACAACACACACACACATGCACACATTTGTTCTTTACAATAAAATCAATAAAAAATACATTTCCGTAACAAATCATATGTCATAGAAGAAATAATTGGGTATTAATTTTAAACACTCACGTATATCGAAATATAAAACGCACTGCACGTAGTTAATTAGAAAACTTTTCTATTGGACATTTCTTTCTAGCTCTGTACTCCCTCATAATTAATAAAAGGGAGCTGGCGGTTATTTTTACCGCTTTAACAAATGGCAATAAAACGCCCTTTGAAAATGAAGGGATTCTAAATGTAATTAACAAGTTATTTACCGTTCTATTTGGCTGCATACATTAACAAAAAATATTGGTTGCGCAATTTATACGTGAAGTTAACAGAAACGCTAAAGTGAAATAATTAATAATGCATGTAGTTACTCGTTCACGTTTTCCTTAGACTTGATTATGACTTTAGTGTTCAGTGTATATGTGTATACAGCGTCTACAGTTGAAAACTTGTATTTGCTATTCTAAGGAATCCGCAGGTATTAAGATTTTTGAATTGACTTGTTATTATACAATTTTCGCTATGGACAAATAAATATTCTTTTAGTGTTTACTTACCGATTTTATGATGTAATATGTTGCGTATGCCCTGTAGTCAATAAGAATATTTTAAAATAAAAGATTCATTTGTACCCCAGCGACACATTCTAATTGTATGACCTACAGCATAAAATAGAGCCTATATGTGTAGCATGGAAAAAAGGAGCGGCAGCGAATTAAAAATAGATATGAAAACAGCCATTATGAATCAATTGAATTAAAAAACACAAACATATTTAGTAAAGCCGTAGGAATGTGTAAAGAAAACGAAACATCTGTTCGTATACAATATTATATTTAAGGTAAGTAATGAAAATTTCGAATTGTGCTAACCGAGGTAAGTCGGGAGGCATAAGTGTGCGCTTTTGATGTATTTATTTTATAAGTTCAATGTTTTTCTATGTTTGCTTACTGCATTCTTCCTTACAGTTAAAGTAGATTTACTACAAAAAAAAAACAGATACCGCACATCTGTGTTTATATATTTCGAAGACGGCAGTGAATGCATAAGCCGTCTACTATCCATGCTATACATATAGGCTCTATTTTATGCTGTAGATCGTACAATTAAAAAGTGTCGCTGATGTACATGCAGTGACGTAGATAAGGCTTTCGCAGGCACGACAAGGTGTGAGGAGTTTCGAAGATTTGAGGGTTTCCATACTATAATGCACTATTAAGACTGCGTTTCTAAAAGGCCAGGGGAGAGGGATATTTAAATGAATGGCAAAACAACAGTTTTTATTTTTTGTAGGAAACGAAACGAAGAAAAATATTAAGCTATATGTGTAAAGTAGAGCCATATGAAACTTATATTCACTTAGTGTTGTTTTCCTAAATTGCAAATTTCTGTTATAAAGCGATAAAAGTATACTCGCTTTCCTTTTTAAAGTTCATCGTGAAAATAAAGCTCAAAGTCAACTGTTGTTGATATCTATTCTAGCTAAATAACTATAGCTAGTACATTGAACTATTTTAACTGCATATAATGACCTACGATTCGGATATGAGTTGATTTAATGCAATTATTATTTCTTTACAAAAAATAACATTGTCATCCGTATGGCTTTTCTTTACACGTTTATCTAAACACGTTTCTTTATTTTCCTTTGCTATGCATGATCGACACGAATGTTACAATGATGTTTTGCTTTTACTCCCCTTAGGCATATGCTATGTTTTTAAGTCTGAGCCAGAGTTTAACTATTAAGGGCGCTTTACAGCTAGTATTTCTAATGCGCAATATTTTTTACAATTAAGTTCTATATTTTATTTATGTCACTGTGCATTTGAGAACTAAAGGGAAATGTCTTATTTTAGACACATTTAAACTTAAATTCAAATATTTAATTAACAAACCACAGTAATTATTGAAAGAACCAAAGGAACAATATGGGTTAAATTTGGAAACTTAAATTCAAATATTTAATTAACAAACCACAGTAATTATTGAAAGAACCAAAGGAACAATATGGGTTAAATTTGGAAACTGCTTTATAAAAGGAATTCTATATGTACATATTGTAATATCTGATATCGAAAGTATAAAGTATGGGGATGCATGTTTCCTGCTGAAAGTGGATATACAAATAATATTCGCATGTTGAGTGCCACGATGGCGATACCTACTTTATATGTGGCATCTGTAGAAAGGCGTTGTTTCATTCTACCCACACACCTAGTAGGGTATATCCTATTTTAACGGCACGATTTGGGGATATAGAAAAAATGTGTGGGCGAAAATCTTAGCTATGCAAATAACTCTGCTCTCAAATTTTAAACTTACATTATTCATCTGTAAAATGTAAAGTCAATGTTTCATTTCTTGGTAGTTTTTAAAAAAAAAGTTACGGATATAGCGTGATTAATTTCTGAAGAGTTATTGCGTTTAAGTTAACATTATTTTGCAGTTAGCATTTCTCTGTTTTATTCTATATAACATCAAAAGGAAAGCTAGTATATTGTTGGATATATTGGATGGAAAAAACACAATTAGTTAACTAATTTTTATTAAAATTTAAATATTATTTTTAATCTCAGCGGTTTGTCAAACTCCTTTACATTAGCTCCAGTAAAGTACCAAACAATCACGCAAATTCGAATTTCTGACTTCTCCTAAATTATACAAAACTGCTTATAACATGACTCGCAGTTGCAATCTTTGCAACTTTGGCAACCTATCCCAAAAGTTTTGCACTTGAAAGCATATTCCTATCAAAGGGGTCATTGCAGACATGGAGGCAGCTCTTGTCAGAATCCCTAACGACATCGTAGTCCCATCCCTTACAAAATATTTAAAATCTTTACTCCTGTCAAATCTCGTAAATCCAACTGTCTGAAATCTTAAATATTTGTCTTTAAACACATAAAGTTTGATCCCTAAATCGTCATGCTCATGGCTCCCTGTCAGCGCTGCCGTAGGATGAGTACAAACTATCCTTATTTTAATGTGGTTCCTACAGGTTCTTAAAATCTAACTTTACCACATGCTCGTTGCATAATCTAATCCATAAAATATTCATCAGTTCTTTAGCTAAAACCTGAAACACTTCGTGCACAGACCGACTGTATTTACCCAGTATTTACTTGTTGGTTTTAATGATAACTCCTTCTTTACCAAAGCCTTATATCCGATATCATCAAAGATTGTATGTAGGAAACATATGCCGTATTTGCATGGTTTATTTCAATAAGAATATATTGAACTCTTATTTTTAATAGATTGAAGGAAATTATAAAAAACTTTTGAGGCAACATATTTAATCCGCAAAATAAAACAATATAAGTAAAACACTTGCTAATGTCACACTAAATTTCTTTTACCCGTTAAATCATATCAGATATTCCAATATATTTTCTTTTCCGTAGCAAATTCAGTGCTTCCTGTGCCGCTGAAGTTAGTAGTGGTTATTAATCGTGAAGAAACGTATTTATGGCAAAAGTAAATTAAAAAAAGTAGATGAAATTTCAAGTACAGCATCAATCCAGCCTAATATTATAAGAAAGTAGATTGCGTAGACAATCAACCTCATACGATCACATAAATTTCGTCTGCCTAGATATTTGTGGTCTTGAATATCTTGACGCATTCAATTGCAGTTTTCATATATCGAAAAAGAGATTTCTGCAACAACAAAATCTTTGTCAAACAAAGATTTTATTGTGGGATCCATAAATTTTCACTATGTATCTGCAATTTTACTCATCAATTCCTTCCAGAGTTTTCGTTTCCGTACGATAATCTATGAGCGTACCACACTACCTATGTATAAACACGGAAAGTAAAGTTAAAAATATTTTACAAATAAGTAAATTAATCTGAAATATTTACGAATAATAATCATTAATGTAGTTGTTAAGAGAAACATTTTTTAAATAAAACGGGATTAAATAAAGCGAATAGATCAAATCTAACTGTTCGTTCAAAATATCATTAGGCAACATAAACAAACCTCCCTTTATAAACTAGTTCCCCAAAACACTCACTTTATAAAATCTATTAATATTTATACAGTATTTCTACATTGTCAAAGGAATAAGCATGTCCTGTCTTCAACAAATGTGATGCAAAAGGTGAATTACTACCTTTTTCGAATTTTACACTACATAGATGTTCATCAATTCTGAGTTTACAATTGCGTCCTGTTTAGCCTATAACAATCATTGCAACTGATTTTATAAATACCAGATTTACTCTCTTTATTATCGCGGGTTTTGTAGTTAATTAGTACAATAAATTATAGTTGTTATAGAAAGCTACCCCCATAACCGCAGCTTTTTTTTCAAAAATGCCCGTTTACATTAACTCTACCCATATAAGAATTTTTCACCCATTCTTTGGAATTTAGATGTGGAGGGAATGCAAAAACTAATTTTCTAGCCGAAGTTTACTGCATTTTGCTTAATAATGCTTTAATTAAATTGCTATTATAACCGTAGTTAAATGTATTAATTTCCTTATTGAAATTACTTGATGTCAGGGGTACATTCAATAATTTAAATATCGTAGAGCTAAAAGTTGTATATTTTATATGATTCGGGTGATTAAATGAATTGGGAATTAAAGCGTCACTATAAATTGGCTTTCTACAAATACTAAAATTCAATGTATTATTTAAAATTTGTATCCTTAAGTCAGGAAAATTTATAAAACGATTAGTTTCCTCTTTTTCAATAGTAAACTGAATATGATATTAATTTTATTAAGACAATTCAAAAAATAGTTTAATTGTCTGTCTGAACCTGACCACAAGCAAAAAAACATCGCCTGCACCTAAACTAAGTTAAAACTGGTGTCGTGTATGAACAGTACTTTTTAAATAAAATTCCTTCTAAATTATTTATGAACATATCAATAAAGGTAATAGCGATGAACTCATGCACCGAAAAACCAATTTGTTCAGAACAACAAATTAATTTTAAACAAATATTATCATGAAAAATTTGGTAATCCAACAAAATATTTCGTTATTTCTAATAAATAAAGGTTTAAATGAACAAAGAATTTGGTTGAACAAAATTTGGTATTATCAAATAAATAGTATTTTCAGTGTAGGTAAACCATTCTTTTAATTATAAAAACTATTACTACCAAATTGAAAATAATTCTCGTCTAAACATATATTGAGTAAATCTTACAGTTCTTCATTATTTTACATTATTTATTGAGTTTATCTTTCAAAATTAATTTATCTATTTTTATCTGAGATGGATAGATGTAAAAAGGACTGATGTTACGAATTTCAGATTCAGCATGGTGGTATAAATAGATAAATACACGGTGGATAAAACACTAAACACACAATTTTACCTGAAGCAAGTATATTTTACATTAAACATTAGTGTAGATCACGGACACAATAAGCTCCTCTAACATCCCCGGGTACACTAAAATAATAAAGGAGATAACTGGCTATTCATAATCATTTTAATGATGGGGGCATTTACCAACGATCTGTTAAGAAATCTAGTCCAGCATTCCATCTGACATCTAAGAGTAAATACTGATGAGATAAAAAAGGTAAAATAGATAACAGTGGGATGATTATATAAAAATTAAAACAATTTAGACAGTGCATTTTAAAAATTAAAAAAAAATCTAATACAGGGTATCGTGCTGTTCCGCCGCAAGATATGCAAGTAGATAGGTTTCATTCATTGCATCGAATTAGTTTATAAATCTATATATATATATTAAATATATATAGTATTTATATTTACTAGTATCAAATTGACGTAGATCTTCTGCGAGTTTAAGAAAAACAATAGAAAACATAAACCCATTGAATATGTACTTATACACCGTATTTGTAAGTTCCTATTAGATAAGATGAACTAGAACTGAAGAGATAAAAATATTTAAATTTGATTTAATTACGATACTCATTTAATTTTCAACATGCCGGCCTGTATACCAATCCACAATTATTAGCGAGAAACCTCGAGCTGGCGTTATGCCCAGATGTTATCTTCGGCTTTAGTTTGCACAAAAAAAATTTTGTGCAATTTTAATGAGATTTTTGATTTATCAAACAGAATGTTGCATTTTGCATTACATTTTGTACACTGTTAAAGTTACAATGCGTTGTGAACGTAACGTAAAACGTACGCATGTTGTTTTTCTAAAATAATATTTTTACTTAGCTTGAGTGGTAGCGTATTCGTTTTGAACACTCTTTTTAAAATGACATGTTTAGTTAAATTAGTGCCTATTAATAACAAAAGGGTGCTCACGAAGATTGTTTCTTACCATTTCGTTAATGGAGCTTTTTCAAAAGAATTTGTTCTTGCTCTAGCTATCAAGAACATGTATGAATATCCTGCCCCAATTTCAGGCACAAGGAAGTCGGCCAGACTGATTGTCAGTAAAGACAGAGAGTCGATTTCGGAAGCTAATTAACCAGCTTGATTAAAAGGCTGGCATTGGCGACGTTTCTGCGATATGTTAGAGACTTCATATTGTGGTTTGTGCAGAGACTATCGTAATCTGCTCTACGACAAAGACAGATGCCGGTAGTTTAAACGAAAGATATTTCAAAACCTTTCCTGCACCGGCGCCGCCTCTAATTCAAACGCCTGCTGGTAGGTGTACAAAGGTATCATCGACTAAAGTATACTCCAGTTACGTGCGTACAATCCTATAGTAAAGGGGTTTAGAGCTGGAATCTTATAGAAACGCTTTGACATGATCTTATTAGAGATTACGAGATGCAAAGTAACATACTGCTTCTGTATATTTTGTAGACAGGAGGTGTGTGCATCGAACTGCCAAAGTCTCTAATTTATGGTACATCCGTGACACATTGAAAGTTATTGATTTCAAGGGAAAAAGCGGCGATATATTTTATCAAAGCTAATATAGACGAACGGTTGTACAAAAAGCGTAAGCTTCTACGTCCAGGATTTCGATTTCGTCATCAACTATTTGTTTAAACTAACTCCAATTTCTTCCCTTCAGGCCGGTAACTTTCAATGTATTACGACTGTATCTTGTGATATTGGTTTCCTCCATGTTATAACAATTAATGTTAGACTGTATAGCTTAGTGCTGCGTATTTGGTAATATTCAGTTGGATCTTGTTCACCATGGATTATTGATCATTTCTTCTGTAGTACACTGCAGATGTCATTTTATGAAATATTTTAAAATCGTCTGCACACGTCCAAGTTATAGATGTTAATAAATCGCTAATGCAAATTTTAAATAATAAGGATCTGTTGGTACTCTTTGGTAATTTAAGTTGGGATAAATCTATTGTAACATATATTTCATGAACCCTGGCTGGAAATATGAGGTTTTGAATATGCATAAAGCTCATGAAAAGGTATCAAACGAAATACTTTAGCATACGTAGATAATATGTTAATCAGTCGGTAGTTAGATACATTAGAATATGAGTACAATTAGACTTAATTCATCAAGAAATCAAGTTCGAATACTTAAATTAAAGATAGTAATTACTGGCCCAGTTAACAAAAAGCCACAGTCTTTTGGAGGGTCAGTCATGGCCGGATGTAGCATCGTATTTGATTTTCCTCAGCACTTTTCATAGCTCATCAGTAGTTGTAAGTTATATGTGCCATATGATTGTAGTCATAATGTACTTATCGATAGACTATACCAGAGCAGAAAATTACAAGATAAAATGATCTTCGGTATCTACATACTTGTGTACTATAGTATATATCTTCGAATAAAATGCTGCTACTGCTAGATTATGAGTTAGTCTTTGGACTGTTTCCATCGTATAAGGACTACATTCTTTATCAGGGCTACTCTGATGACGACAGTAGAAATACTATTTTATTAACATTGTTACATTTATTTAGACGGCCCAATCAATAAGTAACATTTCATTGTATGAATTCACAAAATCGGCTTTTTGAAAACTATAAGTTTTATTATTTTAGTTTGAATTTGGTTTTTGTTTATGTTGTGTAATTAATGTTAAAAATGTATATAATTATGTTGAATGTTTACGGTAGTTGTCAAGTCAAGTTAAATTTCAAACTTGTTAACTCGTATAATTATAATTATGAATTACAAGGTGCTATTAAATGATCAATTACTATTACAAATATGATTGTAATTAATTTCATCATTATTAATTTTACATGCAGTTCCCTACAACATTCATGAAAAAATTTTAATGCTGAGCGAGAATGGTTCCGATCACGTCAGTTGCGTAGGCATGTGTTGTACTAGAATTTAAATATCGGTAGTCGATGATGAGAAAACTGTGAAAAATATGTTGACATTTTAATATGTGAATTGAACAGATAAAAAGATCTTATCGGTCGAAATATCGACTTTCAACAAAGTACGGCCTTTCTAATGAGCAGATTGTCAGATCCCTTAGACTATTAGGAAACTACAATTTGGCTTGTCAATATATGCGTTCAAGGGGTAAACTATATAACCATTACTATAATTTCGTTTTTCTCGACATTGGATTTTGGCTAATAGCCTTTTTTTGTCTGTCATGTATATTGATATTTTTGGAGTATAATCCATATTTTAGTAGGGATGTTTCTTAATACGGAAAAATCGAATATCTGCCCGTATTATCGAATGCTGATGTTTTTAACATTGATTTTATGCATTTTTTTTTGCGAATGGCCAACTTCTTTAATATGTATAGATTAAAACAAGTCATGTTTGCAGAAAATTAGGGTAAACAAGTGAAAAAGGAAACTTTGCTATCGAATGTATATTTAAAAAAGTGTTTGTAGCAAGCTCAATTTGTCATGCATAGAATAGGCGAAATCTATGATTTGCTCATATTTCACCTTTATTTTAGCTAGGGTTTAATGTAAGATTCGTGAGAGACTTTTTGTCTCGAACCAAACCACGCCCTAAGCTTTTTCACTAGTGCACAAATAAACTGAAACTTAATGAAACTAAAACAAACTTCGCTCCGTTTCACACATACCAAAGATACTAAAACATTAATATAAATAATAATGTTATTGGACAGCTGTGAGGGGATCATCATCAATAAGTTGGTAGCCATAGCAAAGCCTATATCTTCAGAAGTTTATGAAACTGTTTACTGTTGGTACAGCATTAATATCCTTATATTATTTCGAGATACAATCCCATCTGAGTTATTAAATAGTTCTGCGGGAGTTGTTTCTTGCAAAATAGTATTTATTGCCTAAAAATGAATATTAACAGCATTTAGCGGGATTAACAAACGTAAACCGCTTTTCAAGTATATCCAAATACTAGAGATAGATTATTTACCTGCTCATACAAATACTTACATAAGAACATAAATGTTCATCATTATTACACGTGCCGTGCAGTGATTTTCATGTGCGAAAACTGAACTTACCGAACTATTTGTAACATGCAGAGATCTGGAATAATCTGGGCGAAAGCTATACAATAAGTTACCTAATGTTTATAATTTACAATGTCTTATCTAAAGATTTCTGCTTTCGTTTGGCAACGCTTGCATAATGTAGAGATATCTTTTTATTTTTGGTTATTTATTTCTCACCACTTTTGTCATTTTGTTTTTCTTTTGAGTTTGACAAGCGCTAGTGTTTATTATAGTTTAGTACAGCGTAGTAGTTAGTTATTCATTATTTCCTTTTGCACTCATTTTTCACTGCGTAGGATGTTGTTTTATGTTTTCCATATTCTCTAGAATTTCCTACTCATATGAGATAAGCATGTTAAATTTGTTACTATTGATCTAAAGGTATAAATTGTTTCACTGCTAGCAGTATCTTATTTTACACTGATTCAAGCACCTTTTAAAAATTATACGAAGATTGGAAGATAGTTCTGATAATATAATATTATTATATATTATCTATATAGTGTTATATCCGATCCATCGTTCTGCGCTTTTTGAAAGATCCTTTTCTTATCAGATAGCGAAAGTGTATAGCAACATTCCTCTAGGCTCAAATTGTTAGAATGGGTAGATTTTAAGTACAAATTTAGGCAGAATCTATGGATGAATTCCCTTCAGAAAATTATGGTAATCTTTTTTTTACACATTTCTTCTTTTTTCCTTATTATTAGTATACTTGTTTTTGTCTTGAGTCAATTTCAAGAACTACCACAGAAAATTACTTTGAGTTAGTATCTGTTCCTATGATAAAAAAGACTATGTTATTTGTTATTCAGATTGCTCTGCCAGACCAAAGCTAGTTCACTAGCATTTGAAGTGCGTCCCGTGGTTTAGATTTTCCATTGTATTATATGTTTTTGTATCAGAAAACGTGGAAAAGAAATAACCTACTATTTTCATTATTATTCATTATATAAATTCCTTTCAAATTAGATTATGAGCAATATTAATGCTAAAAAGGCCAACGAAGAAAAATGTTCCAGTGTATCACACATAATTTACCACTTCTTTTATGTATGAAAGAGGTCGCTTTTTCTTATTTGTTTTTGGTACACACATATTACAAACGTACGTTGTTTCATCTTACACATGTCTTATTTAAAATTTAATATCGAAATGGCTTTTACACGTAATATTTTTAAGTGGTGTATTTTTCTAAAATAGTTTCCCTATATAAGCTTCAACACACTCAA
>RXPK01005081.1:0-56225 GCA_004143645.1 Protaetia brevitarsis | reverse complement strand
TATTATTATTATTATTATTATTTTTTATTGCTTCAGTAGCTATCTATCTAATCCTGTACAAATAGTAATAATCAATGATCATTAATCTAACGTCCGTGATGTTAATAAGGGTGCACCACAGTGCTCAGTTTTAGGACCAACACTATTTCTAATCTTTATTAACGGTCTCCCTGTGAAATTGAAGTGTGCTACTAACGTCACCCTTTATACGGATGCTATTAATATCCTGATCAGTTTTGTCACTGTCTCGCATTTGTTTGATAAGTTTGCACATAAGTCTTCACAGTCGACTGCAATTGGATATCTACCTAACAACCTTCTGCTTAACGCTAACAAAACTAAATGTATTTTATTTAACTAAAAAATATAACATCGATAACTTTTGTCTAAGTGGTAATCTTATTCAGTTGGGCAAATGCTCTAAGCTACTAAGAGTTACTGTTGATAAGGAATTGAAATGGAATAGTCATATTGACAAGCTCTGCACTGATTTATCTAGAATGTGCTATGTTATCTATAATTTAAAGCGGACTCGTAACATTCATGTGTTTAAATCGTACTACTATTCCAAACTTCATTCTATATATGACGTATTGTTTAATCATTGAGGTTAAGGCGGTGATGCTGACCGAGTATTTTTATTGCAGAAACGCGCTCTACGCATTATATTTGGACTGTCATCTCGCGAGTCTTGCAACAACAAAAAAATTTTAAAGATCCAAAAATGTTAACCTTCTATACGATGCATATATTATGGAAGTTGTGCGCAGGAATGTCCAACTTGAATTAGACAAATTTTGACGAAGTAGTTTAGGTATCAATCCCCAGAGGCGCTGGAATCAACATGCAAGTACATAAAGTTGCCTAGATACAAGGAAAGTACATTTTTAAAAAACATGTTAATGGGATTGTATATAATTTAGGCGCAAGTATACCATTACAATTATTCTTTATTCTAGGTTGCAAAAGCGCTTACATTTTTTAACTAGTTCAATAATTTTGGTTTGATTGCATTGATAAGTAGAGTGAACCCAAAATGAGAAGTACATATGTCGTCATCGTAATGTCGACGTAGAAGGGAGGAGCTAAAGTCATTACTGGTGGGGGTGATTTTTTTTGCAATACTTCTGTCAAAGTGCCAGGAACACCCCTAAAGTTAGTGCAATAGATTCTGTCTGCGATTCCAGCGTTCAAAACGGATATGACAACATATGCACTTCTCATTTTGGGTTCAGTCTACCACTTCAACTTATTATTCTAAAGCAAAAATGATTCTTTCGCTTTCAATTCTAGTAAACTAAGCGTCATTTTGACAGTTAGAAAATTAAATGAAAGCTACATTATTTTAAATGACAATTTCACAAAAGTACATCTCCGTGAAGTCGCTTATATGCTGTTTACCTGTTCGCGTAATACATAGACTGGAAATAATACATTTTGAGCTGATATTTTCATGCGAAATTAGACTTTTATAGGTCAAATGCTGATTAAAATATTTCATTTGTAGCGCAGTACCCAGTTCTACAAAATTATTTTGTTTCCAACTAGAAGCAGGTAGGTAATAAATAGCCCATGAATAATTGATATACTATAAACATTTAATGTTAGTTCACCGCTTTTATAAAATTATAAAAGATGTATTATATCTTTTTACAATTTTATTCCTGCGAAATATTTATTTATTTCCAAAAATATCTTCATGCGTTGCCAACTTGATGTTGTTGTTTGAAAATTGATTGTATTATTATGATAACTTATCATGTTTTTGCATAGTATGTGCATTTGCAACAATAATGCATTTAATTATTAAACAATATTATATTCTAAGTATCCAGTGAACGCTATATATGTAAAGGTTAGATAAGAGTAAAAAAAGTCGTTCTTTCGTGCATTTAATGTTTAAAAATTTCTTCAATATTATTTAACCGGTGTTGATTATTCTTTTTATTTTTTCCTTTTTTTGGGTATTCCGGTTTTTTCTTATTAATTATACACTGTTTTTACGTTTCGGAATTTTGTTTTATTCCTTTTTCATTATTTCAATCCTACAATTTAAAATTTACCAAGTTACGATTTTTAAAATTCAAACTA
The DNA here is from genome assembly GCA_004143645.1 of Protaetia brevitarsis. NCBI lineage: Eukaryota > Metazoa > Arthropoda > Insecta > Coleoptera > Scarabaeidae > Protaetia > Protaetia brevitarsis. The sequence continues at coordinate 54,134 of RXPK01005081.1, read as the reverse complement.
GTAATTATAAGACATAATTGTTTTTAAACTTACATTTAGGTGTTTTCATATTTATTAATCTTTACGGTGTTGTCAAAATATTCTTTTAGTTACATTTTAAAATTGTAAACGACACTTAATACATTAACAAATATCGACAAACAGACATATACTAAGGCGCAAGGCCGTTCAGTTTTGTTTTCAATACCAGAAAACAGGCCGTTTTTTTATATTTAAAAATCGCCTCTACATTTCCACGGAATACCCAAAAAAAGGAAAAAATAAAAAGTTTAATGTTTAATATGTGATTACTAGTTTCGGCCATCTTCAGATCACTGGAAAGCAAATTGATCAATTGATTAGCGTAAATAATTGTGTTAAAAATTTAAATATAAAACTGAAAAAATTAAAACTACTAGGTGTAAAAAATATAAGTCAACAATCACAAATAACTTTTAAATTATGCATTAAAAGTGTACTTACACGTCAAAAAGGTAAAATTGTCTATCATCAAGTTAAAAAACACCAACAATTATAAATATAAATTAAATATAAATTTAAATATAAGAAAAACTTTTCACAAAATGACAACAATACAAATGATTCAACATATGCAAAACGTGTCTAATGTATTTATTGTAAACTGAAACTGCGAAAATTGTTTAAAAATTAAGTATGTGTAAAGTGTGTGTGTTTCTTGTGAATGAATGTGTGCTTTGTGTATGCATGTGTAAAAGTTATTCAGGTTGTTTAAATATGGGATGTTAGTGCTGTGCTAAACTGGTTGTCAAACCCAAATAAGTGAAGATTGGTTTAATGTTATTATCTATTTGTTCATTTAAAAGGTATATGTTAGGTATTTCTCATGTCGTTCTATTTGGTATGCCTCCAACAGTCTAAGTTTTTGACCCTTATCACAGTTGTGAAGTAAGGTAATGTTATCATCACAAATGCTTTTATGTCCAAATTCTAGTAGATGTTGATAAAAATTTGAGTTATTTGGTTTCCTGTGTTCTTTTGGTATTTAATTTTCTGCCAGTTTCCCCTATGTAAGTAGCATCACAATCATCGCATTTTATTCTGTAAACTCCGTTTCGTTGTAGTTTGTCTTTATTTTCTGTATGTGTGCAAAGCATATTTTGTAGATTATGAGGTGACTTATACGCTAATTGTATATTAAATGGTTTGAAAAGGTTGTGTATTGATGTAGAGAGGTTGTAGTATGTAATTTTTCTATAAATGTTATTTTTATTTTCTTTTATGTAAAGTGGATCAGTTTTTATTTTATGTTTATAGATGAGTTTGTCTATTATGTTACTTGGAAATTTTTTATTGTGTGCAATTTGTTTTATGATGCTAAGTTCTTTGTTGTATTCAGTTGTAGTAAGGGGTATATTATGTAATAATCTTTGTATGTAACAATTTAGTGCAGCATATTTTTGTGAAGGATGATGAAAGGAATCGTATGGATTATGTTATTGGTTGTAGTGGGTTTACGGTATATGGCATAGTGGAATTTGTTGTTTTGTTTTTGTATTTGTAAATCTAAGAAATTCAGTGTATTGTTATCTTCTATTTCGTGTGTGAAGTGTAGTTTTGTATGTATATTATTTATATATGTAAGGAAATTGTTAATTTAATTAAACAATAATTATGTAAGAGGGAAAAATATAACGATATACATTCAAATTTCGCGCTCTTAGCGACGCACAGTGGTCCAGGGCCGCCAAAAATCACTTTTGACAAGTATGAAACCTAATGATATATTTGCCGTAAATAGTTAGTTAAATGTTCAAACTTCATGAAAAATGCTATTTTGCAATAATTATTCGTAATAAACTATGCAATATCCCCGCTCAAAGTTGGCATAAGTAAAAATCCTGAAATAACCACATATTTTTGTTAGAATTAATAATGCTGTATTTTAATAAGTTGTTATCTAAATTGAATATAACTTCTGGAATATGTTCTATGATCCTTATAGTTTATGTGACTGCTAAAAAAATTGATTTAATTTGTAAAATGCTTGATTTTATCAACAGTTTTCTAAATACTATATTTATACATGAAAAAAAAGTTCAGGTAGACTTTTAGTGGTCATCGGCAATTATCGACAAGCTGATTTTTACATGTACATGACCTCTAATGCCCCTAGTATAATGTCCAAAAAGAATCAGCTGCTCCTTTTTGCTCTTTTCCGAGAAAATCACATTTAATTGCGAGCATGTCTAATAAAGTTAGCATTCGCCATTGTATTATGCAGCCGACAATGTATCTCGATATATCTATAGCTACATTTATATTTATGTATGTTTATGACAATTTGAATGTGTGTAGTTGTATATAGTTGTATAGTATTGTATCTTGGTCTATTGATTTTTAATTTTTTAAGTTTTAGTTTTTAGAAGCATGTTTTTTTTATTTCACTTATCTGTCCACGAAGGTATTCGTATTCTTTCGTACTACAAAAAAAAAATCGTTTTTTCTAATTTGGTAAAATGTTTTTAAATTATTTTGCAATGCATGTTTTAGCTCATTTTTTGGCTATATTTCCAGTGCTTCTGAATCAGAAATCACAGAAAGTGGTGCAAATGTATCATTACAAGATCTTTTAAACCACACTACTGAACGACTTTTACTTAGCAAATTAGATGATATCAATAAAATTGCTGAAAATAATTTTACACTGATTAGTAAATGGGGTTGTGATACGTAAATTAGCATAACAGATACGAATTTATTTATGATATCTACTGTCCCACTAGAAATGAGACTAACAGCAGACATTTTCTTCTTAAACTCGTCTTGGATTTTTTTCTGAAAATGGGGATTAAAGTAGATTTTGTACATCAAGGTTCAGGAACCAGGAATGATGGCAATACCGCTAGAAGGTTTTTTCAAAATCCTCAAATGACTGCAGATATAACAGGGTTGATGTAGAACTAATTGAAAGATTTAGCGTAATTTTGCAAGTAATAACAAGTAGTGCAGTAATTGATTCCGATAAATTTGAAAAGTACGCGCGTGACATGCAGAATTATGTGTAGCTAGGTATAATTGGTACTATATGCCTGTAACCGTGCATAAAGTTTTAATTCATGGCAAAGATATAATAGACAGAGCTGCTTTACCTGTAGTATTATTGTCAGAGGAAGCACAAGAAGCCCAAAATAAAAATTATAAAAAGTATAGAGCCCACCATTCGCGAAAATTTCCGGTAAAGCAACAAATGAGGACATTATGCATATGCTGCTGCTAACATCCGATCCGCTTATTTCAAATGTGAGACGTTTGCCTCCTAAAAAAAATTTTGAATTTAACGATGACGCTAAAGATTAACTTCGAAATGATTTATAGAGTATACCCTCAAATTACTCTCTATGGATATACTTATGAATATCCAGTTGGTCTGGTATTGTGCTATTATTTTTTAAATGTTTGAATATGTATGCTTTTCAGTGTTTTTTAAACTCATTAAAGTGCTTTTGCCATTTTTCTTGTTTTTTTATATAGAAAATCATTAATTTAATTACTGCACTGATGTAGGTATGTAAATCCTATCAGATTTGTTTTAATTTTTAAAAATCTTTGCTTAATTACAATAACATTTATGTGTTCTGAGGTACCTAAAAAATTTGAATTGATACATTCTAAATATGCTATATACACATATACTTACATACACACACGAATAATATACACATACATGTATGTACATATGCTTTGTTTTCTTTTATAATACGGCTATTTGTTTAAGAATGATGAGCGAATGTAGTACTCTTGGGACGCAGTTCCTCTTATTTTGGACTACATACTTTCTGACTTAAACCATATTCTCTTATTCAGTATCACTTGACGGGAAATTTCTCTACTATTAGTAATTAGTTCAGTTGTATTATTAAAAAATATCTAACCATTTCTGTTTGTTTATAATAATGTTAAAATATTTTTAAGCATGGCAAGCGATTATAATAATTCTTCTGAATATTTTCTCATTTTCTGAATATTTTCCCGTTTTGTATTATTATCATTGCTATTATTATTGTTAATATATATATACATATATACATATGTATATTTAACTAAAATAGTTGAAAAAAAAAACATTAATGAAAAGAAACTGCAATACCTAACACTATTTGAATAATTTATGTATTTCCGCCAATAAGTACGTCGTGATTTTATGCTTAATCCTTTTTTCTTTTATGCAATTCAAATCGCCTATATTTAATCTCATTATCCTGAAAAAATATTAAAAATTCCAATTCTATCAAAGGTTATAGATTTATTTCGCAAAAGCGCGTTTCTGGACACTGTGGCGACATGCCAGCTGATGTAAAGGTTAACTTTTAAATGTTTTAAACGTAAAGTTAAATCCTATTTACTTTCATTGCCATGCTACTGCCTTTACTGACCTTACCTGCAAGCTAAGATTATAGGGATGTAGTATTTAAGTACTTAAATTATTTATTTCTAATTAGTCCCTCTCTTGTTCTTGTTTCACGTTATTTTGTATGGTTTAACATAGTTTAAACTTTAAAACAAAGATTATTATTATTAAAAAACAGTAAAGGAACACTCGTTTCCGTTTTTGATGCTTAACGTCATGCCATAGTGTCCGCGAATTTCGTAAAACCCTGTATATTTCACTATAAATCAACAGGAATAAACTGCAAGGCTGTATCACTATATACTGTTTGCAACAGATCCAAAAAGACATCGTATATTTTCGTTTTCACTGCACATACGATATATTCGCGGAAAATGCATTCCCATTTGTATTCACCCCAGATCCGATACGTCGAAGTTAGTCTGCAGCAGTCCGGAAAATAAACAACGGCACGCTACGAACAGGATATCCATCAATATCCCGCTACAATCCAGAAACAAAGCACGATCTAACATATCCAACTTCATCCCGAAAGCAACTTCAATACGACGTTTGGCTGTTACTGAACATCGGGCACGTCTTACGGACCTTGGGGACAATCACAGTCATCTATTCAACATTTGACAAACGATAATACGATAAATGGAAGTTTGTGGAAAGTCGTTGAAGACAACCAACATCAACGACAAAAGGAGCTCTCTTCAATCAACATTTTCGTTCTGTTCTGTAGTTACTTCTCGCCATACGATGCCTTTTAATTAAAAAATGCGGCATTTCTCGGAATGAGAACAGGTGCAAGGTATAGCAAGTTGGCAAAAAGTAGATGTGTAGCAGAGGCACAAAGTAAAACCGCATAGGGTGTTGTATTCATACACGTGCTATTCCTCTGCGGGTATTTATTTTGGTTGTGAATGTGAGAACTTGACTTCCGTACTGCCGACGCGCGCGGCCATCCAGCAAACAGTTCTCAATTATTTATGTGTGCACGTTGGCGCAAAGTCCCATACACTGAATGCTTTTCGGTGCAAACGCGCTTTCTTTGTTGTGTGGGATTTTCATTGGTCTCCATTGTGAGTAGGTCCTTTTCGATTAATCTAGGCACGCGTTTTTTAATTACGATCTTAATGGAAAATCCATTGAACTGTATTACAATTTTAAACGGGTCTCAGTCGGAGCGATGAAAAAGAGGAGAAATAAGATGTCAAAGTTTACGCAGTATAAAATGGGAACGAAATTCCTTGACACGTCAATTATGATTAAATTATATACTTTGTCGAAAATTATTTTAGATTTAATACAGTCTCGTATTTATTTGAATAAACAAAATCTATCATGTAAAAAAGGAATTATTTGTGGCTGGTTAGAGCTTTGCCGTCTTCATAAAACTTTTTAAAATTAAAAATTTGAGGTACGCAATGAATTGATATTTACTTTCTTTCTAATGTTGTTTTTGAAAAAGAATAAAATTGATTCTTTTCCTTCGATTTATTTTACCGTGTTAAATCTTAAATAAAAACTTCAATTGTTATTTAAAGAAATGTGGCAAATAAAAAAAACATAAAACTGCAGTAAACGATAAAAGCGATATAAACAATTTAAGTAAAATTTACAGTTGCTTAATAAGTTCTTAAAAAAAAAAATAACCATTCAAGAACGCATACACCTTATATATTAAAATTTTTAAAGTATTTTTATGTAAAATATTTTTCCGTCATATATGTACTTACAAATAAGTACACATAGTCCTGCGTATTTGGATAAATAACAGTTAAAATAAAAAGCAAGTAAAAGAAACAAGGTCAGGAAAATATACGCACTGATATACATTTTATGTATGTGGTTGTTCAAGTTAATATGTTTGATGTCGACGCGAGTTTTAAATTGTTATTGAAATAAAAGTTTAAAAAAAAATGTTACCAAATGACAGTTTTCACTAGTTTAATAATTTACATGTTTTAATTGGAATTACCCAGGACTATGAAGTATGTGCTACTAATTATAGTTTTGGTTTTAAGTAATATTACATGTGATTTTTGTTAATTTATATAGATATGTAATTGGCCAAGAGGAAGGAATTTAAGAAAATAGTTTGAAAATGGATTAATATAAGAGAATCCGAAACGTAACGTTATTAATGTAAAAAAAAAAACCAACAAAATTATATACCGTATGCCCGAACAGTTTTTATTCAACTTTCTTTCTAAAATATTTTTACATTTCCTACACTTTCGGCTAATCGGAAGTCGTCATAAACTTCGTTATCAAATTATTACCCTTTCTAATCCAGCACACAATTCTATAATGATTACAATTCCTACACTTATCCATCAACTGTCTCTAAGTTATTACCATTGTTGAAAAACTTTGCCGTTTACATCATTGTACGTAATTAATTAATTGTCACTTATTTTAAATGCTACAGGTCTCACACTTTAAAGCTACCAAATGCAAACAAACTATAGAACGCGCGTTTAGGCAAACGCCGTGACTGGTAATCATTCCGCATACGAAATATTCGTCATCTTAATGGAGCAGAATATACTGAGATTTTTTTTGCTAACCATAAGTGAAAATTTTGTATTGGCAACTAGAAAATTCATTTGTGTATGTGACAAATGATCGAACTGCTTACAACAAGTAAAGTCGTACTTCTAACAGTGATGGCTAACACCAAGTAGCTTCCTGGTAAATGAAAAACTTGATTTATTCCAAATGTCTTATATTATTTGGAGTTAATATTTGCTTTACTGTATTCTAAAAATGTTAGAAAAATATTAAAAACTCTAAAAATAAGGCTACCATCCTTACAAAAATATAACTTACAGCGTAGCATGAAAGATAATTGCAACGCAGTCCATACATTGCCACTGCAGATTAATTGTTTCATCTTGTCACTTGTCACATCTTACAAAAATGTGATAAATAGATGGTAGCATCATTTTTGTAAAGCAATTAGACCCATACGTACTGCTGTGTACTGATTGAATTAATTGAAATTGCAAAATGGATTTTTAAAATTAAAAAAAGAAAATTAAATTAGCTAGCTCAAACGGAAAATATTTTAAAAGAACGCAAAAGAACAATTAACCTCAGAGTTACCCACGCGAATTAAAACTTGAATCTAACCACGAAAAGTAAATTGTGAGTGAATGAAATCAGACTCTCTTAATTACCCCAAAAATTGAAAAGGTTTAATATAAAATAAAACAACAGAATTTTCAACCCAAAGATGCTAATTAACAAACAATTTTGTTTTTTTTTAAATGGGTTAAATTACAACTTGTGCAGAAAAAAACCGTGAACTGAAGGTTCTGGCCTAAATTAAAAACTGCACTTGTTCTAAATTACAATAGGAGAATGCTATTTCCTATGCAAAGCAAAAGTTCTGTTTGTTCAGGAAGATAATCCTAAATATACCAATATCAATCCACGTGGTTTCAAATTAAAATAAATTAAACGTGGACAATTACTAGAAATCTATAAAATGGTAAACTAAATGCAAGAACAAAGCTTCTACTCACCCAAACCCAGGTGATAGATAAATAAAAATGAAACAGCAAAATTGAATAACGAAAAATTAACTCTTTAAACTAAAATGAGAAAATTATAACTAAAATATATCTTCCTGCACAAAAATAATAAATGATCTTATATCTACAACGTGTACACGTCAATATATTAACAATTATTACTAAATGAATTCCTTGATGGACTATATAAAATTCAATTTATGCGAAAATTAGAATATCAAAATGAATTACAAAATGGCATCAATAATATACAAAATAACGTAACAGTCGAACAAGGAACTCTCGAACAAACTTCTACAGTTATTTTTCTTACAAAAATCTCTCTCTTAAAAACGTACAACGCAGTTGTATACACAATACGCCAAGATTCAAAAGACAAATAAATGAATGGAATTAATTTAAAAAAACTTAACACTTAATTAATTGTCATACAATTAACTCTTAAACTAAAATTATACAGAAATAAACATTATTGTGAAAAATTCTCGATAAATTGAAACAGTTGTTTTTAGCAAATCAAAATATGCAACTCAAAATACACTCAGCAAACATGGGTTGCTAACCATAGCAGTACTTATGAATCAGGGTCAAGCACAACATAACCAATATACATGAAAGTGTTGTCGCTCCAATCGATTGTATCCGGTCATCAACTATTCAAGATTTTAGTAGTTACCCTATCCCTAGTTTTTGTGTATACCAATAATGTTATTAATTACATTAATTAATAGTATCCCAAATAACCGAGTTTACTAGTAGATATGTTTTTGTGATTTGATTATGAAATGTTTAATGTCTGTTAATATATTTTAGTACTTGAGAATAACGGTACTATTTAATCGTACTTATTAAAAAATATAGGTGCCATTCATATAGATGCTAAATATATCGTTCATTTAGACCATTTTCTCGGTGTATAATATATAAGAGTGTACTGTGACCTATTTCTTATTAAAAACAGCAAATAACAAATGGTGAAACTTCATGTAAATGAAATTTCTCAAGAACTCCCAAAAAACTTCTCAACAAGGCTCCTCAAAAACTTCTTAAAAACTCCTCAAAATAGCTCCTCAAGAAGTTCCTCAAAAGAGCTCCTCAAAGAGTTTCTCAAAAAGCTCCACAGAAAACTCAAAAAGCTCTTGAAATAGCTCCTCAAAAAAACTTCTCAAAAAAAACTCCCCAAAAAAAGCTCCTCAAAAAAAAATCCTCAAAAAGGCTACTCAAAATATCTTTCCGTAATTTTCCGCATTTTACATATATAGATTTAATTTACGACTTTTTTTTTCTGAGTTCAAACAATAGAAAATCTTAGAATTATTTATTATTAATTACGAACAATTAAATTTGTATATAATTCATAAAGAAAATAAAAAAAAAAAACGAAATATTGCAATATTTACTAACACAGATAAATTGTAACATATATTCTACTCTCTTGCAGGTTCCATTAGCAATATAGACGGCGCCGAGTACCACTGCAACAAGACCCACGTGAGAAAAGTCATTTCCGGCGTCGTGGGAGCCGCCTCGAGCGTCACTTCCATCCAAGTCGCCAATCTACTACGTTTATTTAAGATTCCCCAGGTGAGCGAATCAAGTAGCATCTTCTCCTTAAATATTTTCCCGAAAGAAACGAAGCAACGAAGATTAAAGGGCACCGTGAAATTACCTATTAGAAAGCGACATGTTGATGAAGCATCATAAATATAATTATATTTTCTCCGTATATCAGGATGTACAACATATTTGAACTATATACGTGGTAAAAATGATCGTATTTAGCATATTTAAATATGACAGCAGCGATATTGTACATAAATATTGACAAGAGGTACTTTGTGTGCGTTTATACGATAATTGAGGGTTTTTGACAAATGTTGGTAGCATAATTATAATGATGTTGAATACAGAGACATTAATTAATATATACCCCACTGATCGGAAATCAATAAAATTGGGTTTATCCACTTCCGAATGTTCCGCACTCCAAAAAAGCAATCTAGCACTCTTAACTGGCTACACTATTAGATAAACTTGGGAAGTGGTTAAAGTTTTCTCATTTGCCAGGTCGGTGCGCTTGACGCGTTGCATAGAATGGTGTTTGTCGCAAAATACCCTTCAGTTGTGTAATATGGTAATGGCTAGTAGTGATTTGTCTTCTCGAAAAAAAATCGGAAACTCTTAAGTTTTGGTAAAAAAATTCAACCTTTAATTACAATGAAGATAAATTATTTCCTGTTATAAAAGTTTCCTATTATTCTATTTAACACCCCATCTGCTAGCATATATCAGGGGACATATAAACAAGAAAAAAACAAACAGCGTTGCTATCTTCGATCTCAAGTCAAATATCCAGGAATTCTCCCCAGGGACCCAGGAACTAATAAACTAAATCATGCCATTTAAAATAAAAAAAACTTTTGATAAGAGGTAAGTTTTACTTAGAAAATTATTATAAACATGGTATTTACCATACTTCACTAACACTGTTTTTTTTTCTCATTATTTTATAAACACACTTCTGGGCAAAATGGAGAGACCAATAGTAAAATTCAAAATAAAAATAAAACGAGATAACAAAATTTATTGAAACGAATAAATTTTTAAATTCATTTGTTTTCTTAGAGTTTAGTTGATTTAAGTGGTATTAAAATTAACAAATTAGTAAACTAAAATACCAATGGCCTTCTCATGAACTTAAATTAACAAAGAAAATTAAATTAACAAAAGTAACATTACTATTATTTTCTAACTCCCTGTTAAATTTCTTTAAATCTTATTTGCTAAATAGGAAACAATGTGTCAAGTACCGTAATTTCATATCCAAGTTCATTATCCCTACATCAGGCGTCTCCCAAGGCTCGCATTTAGGACCACTTCTATTTTTAATTTTTATTAATGACCTTGTTAATGATATATTCTGTCAAAAACTGATATTTGCTGACGATTTAAAGTTGTTTGCCTCTATTGATTCCGTTGAGAACTGTAGAGTACTTCAATTAATATCAACGCTGTTGTTTCTTGGTGTAGTAAATGCAGGCTTTCACTTAATGTTTCTAAGTGTAATTCTACGAGTTTTACCAGAAAGATCAATCCTGTTACTTTTTGTTATACTATCTCCGGTACTACTTTAATCTCTGTAAGTTTAACGAAAGATCTGGGAGTGTTATTTGATCCCAAACTTTCCTTTTCTCATCACATAGCAGATGTTGTCGCGCGTACCTTTAAAATTATGGTTTTGTTTACCGCAATTGTAGAGATTTTCGTGATACCAGGACGTTGAGTACGTTATTCTTTCTTGATACGCTCTAATTTAGAATATGCAATATTTTAATATGGTTTCCTATTTACTCAATTCATATAAATAATATTGAATCGGTTCAAAGAAAGTTTTTTTGAATCATTGCAAGTTAGAAGAATGGTTAGTTTGATTAAATTTTTATTTAACCTGGTGCATAATAGAATCGACTGCCCGTGGCTTTTACATAAACTTAACTTTTTCATACCAAGACTGAATTGCCGTTATCACCCTACATGTTATTGTGATCAACATAGATCCAATGTGCTGCTCCGATCTCCCGTCTCATTAATGTGCGATCACTTTAATAGACTTTCAGATGTATGCGACATCAACAATGATGGCTTGAAATTTATTGTAAAGTGTGCTACGCCTCTTTCAATCAGTTATAGTCGATTTTCTTTTTCTTTTTCTTTTTTTTTTTCATTGTTTTCCTGGCTATTTCATGATATTATTTTGTTCTTCGAATTATGTAAGCAAATTGTTATAGTTTTCTTTTACGCTCAAATCTTAGTTTGTAAGAATGAATGATACACTTTTCTACTTCGTTAATGCTCCTTGGCATGTACTTTTCTTTTTCTTTTATGTATTTTCCTGTGATTGGGTGTTTTTTAACCTGTTGGAAATATGTTATTATTATTATTATTATTATTAGCGTATATTCGCGTTTAAATTTTAAATCGATACAAGGGTAATGAATTGATTATTGTAGTCTTTTATACATCGAAAGGTTTGTGATATGCTTATATAAAAGCCCTAACAAACGCCTTTACCTTACATTTCGCGCACAAATTCCGTTCTGGGCAGAAGAATAACGAAATGTAGGGGCGTGTGAACAGTGCAATACCGTTGCGCTTCTGGCTTTGTCCCGTCCATCCATCTGTCAACCTGGAGCCTCCTTAATATCCCCGCTGACAGCAATGAAAACTGACAACCCCACATCCAAGTCTTTTTTGCCGAAGCGTAAACGTCGTATGCCAGTGAAGGCAAGCCGAATTAATAAAAATTTAATTAAGTAATTAAATTTCCAAGTGCAAACACTCAGGGTGTATGCATACCAGTCATTAACACGGCGTCGTATACGCCAGAAACTAATCAATTAATTTACGTTAGGTAATTATCGCGTGGGTCGTTCTTAGTAAACAGAGGGCGGTTATAGCGTCTTGGCGCACTTCACACGTATAATACCATATTAGTGTCGGTACAACAGCTTCAAGAGCTTAACGTAGACGCCTTCGATTTGATAGTATGCAATCCAGGCGAACATGTTCGACTGTATTTGGGGATCGTAATTAGAGATGGAATAATTACTTAATTTCCTCAAGTATAATAAATCCAATTTGGGTATCCAAAATATCTCGAATGTTGACATATACTCTGAAATTACTTATCCACCTACACACTAGATATAGTAAAGTAGATTCAAGCCAATGAAATGATTGTGCTTCGACAAACACCATATCATCAAACATACTAAAAATAACTTTAACTACCGATTAATAATCTTTAATAATAGTTCCTCAATCAATTCACAGCCGAATAAGTAACGCTTTTAATGTTTTTCCCAATTATAGCTTAAAGATAGCTATTTCTTTACCTGTTAATAAATAAGACGAATAAATCTATATTGTTTCACAAATTCTGGACATTTCTTTAGCAATTATTGTGATGCCTTTGGTAGAGCAACAGCTTTGCCCTGCATAACTTTAGTTATGTTAACTGAAAATAGGTCATATTGAAAATATGAATTCAAATTGCTTCATGCATTAAATCAGAGATAAAGCTCAAATAAAACATCTGAATCATTAGTTTCTTCGTGAAAATTCAGAAAAGAAAAAAATAGTTGAAAAATTGTAAAATTAAGAAATATACCCTCAACTAACTGAGGAAAAAGTATGGAAAATTATGGTAAAATTAAAAAACAACAAGGCACCAGGATTTTATAAAATAACATCAAACACGATCAAGCAAAACAGAAACCATTTAACACCGATTTAAAAAAAAAAACTAATAAATGACATAATCAAGACTGCGATATTTCTAGAACACCATCATGGAAGAACACAAGTTACACCTATATATAAAAAAGAAAACACACTTTACTCTGAAAACCATAGATCGATATGCTTGTTATCTAGAAAAAAAGCTGCAAAAGCAATTAAGTGACTGTCTACTACAAAATACTGGCTTTGATAAGGATAGTATTGCTATCTAGGAAAGTATGGAAGATAGAGAATCGCTTAACTGGGAGAGAGTTATTCATTATAGATATTAATAAGATACATTAACAAAAAAAGCAAGTTCCAGACGCTTCCGAAGATACAAAAAAGCCGACGTTTTAGTCTTTTTGACACAGTATCTTGAATTTGAAAATTGAGATTGTTTGTGTTAAAATAACTTGACCACAACTGAAGGTTCTGGCCTAAATTAAAAACTGCACTTCATTCTAAATTACAATAGGACAATGCTAATCCCTATACAAAGCAAAAGTTTTGTTTGTTTAGGAAAATAATCCTATATACCAAATTCAAACAACGTGGTTTCAAATTAAAACAAACTAAATTAAGCGTGGACAATTTCTAATAATTAACAAGAATGAAAAACTAAATGCAAGCACAATGCTTCTAAACGAGGTGATTAATAAAATAAAACTTAATCAGCAAAATAGAATAAGGAAAAAATTAACTCTTTAAACTAAAATGAGAAAATTACATCTAAAATATATCTTCCTCCACAAAAATAATAAATGATCTTATATCTACAACGTGTACACGTCAATATATTAACAATTATTACAAAATGAATTCCTTGATGGACAAAATTTTTAAAGAAACGAAACAAAATTTACTATAATCAAAATGGATCACAAAATGGCAACAATGATTTACAAAAATACGTCTACTCACGTTAACAGTCGACCAAGAAACTGCCTGACAAAATTCTACAGCCGTTTTTCTAACAATAACGTCAACGCAAACGCACAATTCACCGAGAAAATCTAATAGAAAACGCATTAAATCAAACTAACAAACGCTAGACAAACAATTGAATAGAATTAATTTAAAAAAACTTAACACTTAATTAAATAAATCAAATAATCAACTCTAAATCGAAACAGCTGTTTTAAGCAAATCAAATATGCAACACAAAATACACTCAGCAAACATGGGTTACCTAAACTGCAGCAGTATGTACATTTAGTAGAATTTAAACAAATTCTTGCTATTTTTGCAACAACATATTCATCAGCGCCCTTTGTATGTATGAGTGATATAGCAAGCTGTGTATTAATGCCTCGTCATCCTTGCGCGGTTGCGACTAGCTAATACATCTAATGGAAACTAAACAGTAATATGTCTGCCACTGTTTATTTTACCTTAATTTTATTCTGCATCGTGTAAATCCTCGCAGACAGATGCGCTATTATAAATCTATCTATATAGGCATCTTGTACATACTACACGCCCGTTCTACAAACAACAAACGTTGGTCGCTGATTGGTATATACACATTACACCATTATAATGCAATATAACGGACGGGTAACATTGTCGTTCGCATGACAACAGCTCAGGCGTTCAAATCTGGAACGTACTAGATATGAATGCAATGACGCAAATTCCCGCATTTAGTTAGTGCATGTGCTGAAATTTCATTACGGGCAAAATAATCTGTCAGATCCGACTATAAAACCTAACGCTCTCGAGATTTGTAATGAAGATGCAGCATGAGTAGTTTTACAATGATTATTTGAATAGTTAATGTTGACATACGTAAAATTATAATTTGTTTTTAGAACCGGTTTTTTATCCGCGCTTGTCATCGTGCAAATGTACTACGTACTTAAATCTTGGGCACTACGGTATCGTATAATTTCCGTGAAATCCGTTACAAACGTTGCAAAATACCGAAATAAATACACAGGGTGATTCTCAATATATGCGACAAACTTTAAGAGCGGATTCCTGAGGTTATTTTGATCATAAAAGTTCATATGAGTATATGTCCAAAACGGTTTGGTTTTAAAGTTATTGAATGTTTAATAATAAATTATGAACTATAACACGATATAATATCACAGTTGGTTCTTCAATAACTATTGTATTGAGAGGGAATTGTTTATTTGTTATTTCAATATTTGTCAATAGTTGTCAGAGTATTCATTCAGTTTATTGCCAGTTTCTGTTTTCTAAAATGAATTACACGAATGCTGAGATGTGATATGCATTTCGTTTACGGTCTTGCCAATGGAAATCCGCGTGCTGCTAGACGTCTTTATGAAGAACGATACCCGAACCGTATCATCCCGCATCATTCAATATTTGTCCGTCTTCACCAACGTCTTAGTGAAACGGGCAATTTTAAAAAACGGACGACTGATAACGGGCACCCATCTACAGTGAGAACTCCACAAGTTGAAGGAACATCCTACTACAAGTACCAGAAAAAATGCGTTTGCTTTAAACATTAGTCAGGCCACAGTTTGGAGAATATTGAAAGATCAACTGTTATATCCATGTCACATTCAACGGGTGCAGGCACTTTTGCCGGCTGATTTCCCGCAAAAAGTGACTTTTTGTCAATGGATGCAACACAAAATCGCACAAAATCCTGATTATTTGGCTCAAATATTCTTCACTGACGAGGCTACTTTCTCTAGAAACGCGATTATTAATTTTCATAATAATCACATATGGATCGAAGAAAATCCGAACGAACTAGTGAATGTCCGTCATCAACATAAATTCTCTGTCAATGTGTGGGCCGGAATTGTTGGAGATCACTTGATAGGTCCACATTTTTTACCGATGCGGTTAAATGGCGAGGTATACCGCAATTTTCTTGAAGAGGAGCTACCCCTACTGCTGGAAGAAGTTCCGTTGCAATTAAGATTACAAATGTATTTTATGCATGACGGTGCTTCACCGCATTTTAGTTTAGTTGCTCGCGAGTTTTTGGACAATACGTATCCAGATCGGTGGATAAGACGGGGAGGTCCACAACCGTGGCCTCCTCGGTCTCCAGACTTAAATTCTTTGGACTTTTTTCTCTGGGGTCACCTTAAATCATTAATTTATACGACTCCCAATGAAAATGTCGGTGAACTGAGAAATCGTATTATCGCAGCTTTTCAAACAATTCGAAATACCCCTGGTATTTTAGAACGGACTCGCCAGTCAATACGACGGAGGATAGAAGCTTATATTGCAGTTAGGGGCGGTCATTTTCAACAGTTAGTATAAGTTAATTTTGTTTTACTAATTATTTTGTTAATTTATAATAAAAACATTAATTATGTTAACTTACTATTAAACATTGCACAACTTTATAACTAAGCGATTTTAGACACATGTTCTTATGAACTTTTATGATCAAAATAACCCCAGGAATCAGCGCTTAAAGTTTGTCGCATATATTGAGAATCACCTGTATTATTTTCACAAATAATTTATTACGAATACAGTGAATAACAATAATTCAATTAAAATAAGGCAAGTAAATATACAACAAATTTATTATTTTTAAATCAGGTAATTTTAATGAACAAAGAACGTAAAACTTATACGCTAATTAGCCTGATGACTTGACAACCAAAACAATTTTATACAAATTAAACAACGAAAACTGCGATACTTTAACTGAATTGCAGGACGCTTACGGTTTTCAAACAAAAACTCAAATATAGGTGTACATAGTTTAAATAGCATATTACAATATTACAGGTTAGAACATATTTTGTGTATTCATCTGGCATTTTTCATGCAAAGAACGAGTGTAGAGAAATTAAGTTTATCTCAATAGGGGTTTACGAAAACTGGATCGGATATATACCGATGTACCGAAAGTGAAAGAAAATCATAGCATTGACAATGTGCTAGTACAGAAAAAAAAGTAGATACCTTATAATCCAATTTTCGTAAACGCCTAATAAGTAAGCTAGCGCATTCGCCTAACCTGCGGAAGTAGCAAGCACTAGCGAAATGATATATTGTTATAAATGAAAGAGTATGTTTAGAACAGAGTTATATACATTTGTTTTGTCCTAACTCGACTCCGTAGTTTAATTTTGTTACTTCCCCATATTTAAATATAAGTTCCTTCAGTTCTGAGAAGTTAATAGTGAAGACAGCTTTCCCTTTTTCGAGTCTTTTTTTATTCTGTCAGACACCACACGCAATCACTTTTGTAACCCCACCAAGGGCAAATGGTCAGTGTAACAAGGGACTACTAGTTCAAAACCATATGGTAATAAACAGTTCTGTTCCCACATTTCAAGCGACAATACATTTGTAAATATCTTACTATGTAAATATATGAAATTACACAAAAAAGGTTTTGTGTGTTTTGTTATTTAAACACATCAACGTAGAAGTGACAAATCCAGCACCAACGCATTCACAAAAATCCACAGAGTATTTGACCTCAAGATCGGTAAATATCCAGATATATTTTATATTAATAGGAAGTTTCTTTTCAAAATAAAATATATTAAAGATGTAAGGTTATGTATGTCAAAGTTGATGTTATTAGCACGTCCAGAAAATATGTCTACAAAGTGGCAAAAGATATTGATAATTGCAGTTAAAAATTTATCTCGATTCCATACCAAGTGCAAAGGATGAAAGGTTGCTGAATAATTGAAATTGTTTACCATCTTTTTCGGAAAGACGTTGGCAGCATTTATTGCGAATTATAGGTAAGCCATATCTTAATACCCCAACTGCTGTTTAACAATATTGAATTTGTAGAAAAGAGATGAAATTGGAAATACAGAGATTACTACACGTTATATGATATATAACGATGATGATATATATATCTTTTAATAAAATATAAACTATAATATTAACTTCTATTCTTTATACTTATTTGGAATAATTGTTTTAGACAACCGTAAACTATATTGTGTTTTTTCATAAAAAGAAATAATTATCTCGCATAATGGAAGGCATTTATGTACAATATCATAACATAACAATTATCATCAACGTATACTTTGATAGCTATGTCTAGATGTAGTAGTAAACGAAATTGTGATAAATTATTAGTCTATAATAATAAGATACATTAGTAAACCGTTTCTTTGTCCTTCGAAGAAACATTAGCCATGACCATGAGTTCCAAAATCGAATTCCGAATAAGAATTAAAAAAATCCTAATTATATACGACGAGATAGCTTTACAGAGAGTTTAAATTGAATAAAAATTGATAATGATTAAATAAATTAGTTAGTTAACTTAAGGTGAGGTTTACATATATATATCGGAAAAGTCCAAAAACTTTGAGCTTTTTTTTTTCAGATAAAGGAAAAGATATACGAAATAGGGCTTTTTGTTAACAAATATATTAAAACTTGAACATTAAAAAAATATATATTTTTTTATGACAAGACCACTACAACGTTCCCTATTTGTATCTAGGTAGCAATGTGCACAGAAAACACAGGCGTAAACTGTAGCATACGCAAAAGTGATCTGAAATTGAAAATAAAAAGAAGAGTTAGAAATATATTAAATTTGTTGGAGGTTATACCTAAATTTAACCAAATAAGTCGAAAGCAAACAATGTGGCAGGTACCTGGACTTTGATTTGATTATTTTCTATTTCTTTTTGCGTGTATGACGATATAAAAATGTGAAATATTGCAAATTTTAGTATATTATAGGTATAACCTCCAATAAAAACGGTTTACATTAAGTAGATATATTGAACATTTGAAGATAACTAACAGCTTCTTGCGGGTTTCGCCGTGTGTCAAAAACCTTCGCTCGACGTTTCGCTGTACATACTGACAGCTCCTTCAGGATAACTGAACTGAACAGTTGAAGAATTAAAACTTACGCAGACTGGAAAAATCATGTTTCGAGAAAAACGCGTTCAAAGTTTCGCAGTAAAAATTTTTACGAATAGTTCAACATACACTTAGTCAGCTATTCCAGCAGCATACATTAATCCTTCTTCTTCTTCATACTTATGCATTTGCAAAATTTGTTGCTTCCCTTTAGACAGCACAGCGAGTTTTGCAGCGCTGGACATACTCTGCTCTGCCCGTTGCATGCGCTGACGATCAGAATTGACGTCGAAATTTTTGGCATCAAGCCCTACTGCAATTCCCAACGCATTCATTATTTGTAATACAGAAAAGTAACCTTCATTGAATAAATTTGCGGCAATGCAGGTAGCAATTTGAATTGTTTGTGAGTCGCAGTATAAATCTTTTGAGCTAGTTTCTACACACATGAAGTCATTTCAGTTTTGACAATTTTTTTCCAATGCATCTTTGCAATAAATCACTGTAGAAAAAACTTCATAAATGGGCCTAATAGCATCTTGATTTTTTCCTTCATTTTTTAGGCAGAATCTGGATGTTAGTACTGTTAAATTATCAATAACTTTGTCAGTCAGTCTACCAGTGCCCTGTCCTCTTGTACAGTAACATCTTCGTACGGCTAAAAATCACAAATTGGTTAAAAAGTTGTCTTGTCGTAGTCGCCTATCCGAAATCCTGCGAAAATTTCTTTTACGGCATCGCATCGACTTTCATTTTTCCTGTGCTACTCTGATGATCCGTAGTACGGTTACCTTTGCCATGATATTACGCCGTACTACACTCTAGTTTCCATTTGGCGCAATTTTGACAAAGTGCTCATAGCAAGCAATATCTATAACTTTCTTCCTGTACTTTCCAATTAAAGTAGCTCTACCAAATAACGATGAAAAACCTAATTTTTCGCATGAACCGTGTCAGATACGGTATAGACGTAGTGGCTCATTTCCTGCTTTAATACTTTCTTCTTCTTCTTTCACGGCTTTCTTTTGAACCAATTCAAAAACGGCTTTCGACGCAATATGAAAACTATCGACAAAACCATAGTAAATAGAGCTACTGGAGAACTACTCGAACACTTTTTTAAATAAATTGGGCATCTTAATTAAACGTTATCTATATTTTTTTTCCAACAAAGTAATCGCACAAATATACAATGCGACAAATACAGCCGCGGCCATAAATGGTGAACCCCTAGTAATTCTAGGAAATACGGTTCCACGAAACTGTATTTATTTGTTACCTTTACTGGCTTTTCTGAGAAATTTAATGTAAGTAAGTGCATCTGCAATAAATTGATACATTTTATGGTAGTTGTCTAAAGCGTGAAAAAGTGTGTTTTAAGCAAAAGAAATATTGTTAGATCAGTTTCTTCAAATGTGCGTTTTATTTCGGATCTAACTGCTTCGTATTATTGCAATATAAATAGTTACTCTGTCGTTTATTTGTGATCCCGACTATAGTAACATTTATAATCATTAAAGACAACTATACATATACTAACAAACAATAAGTATGATATTTCGACTCGAGTAGCCCTGAGTCGAATATATATGGTATTGCATCTAATATGCTGCGTTTGTGTTCAGTACACCCGCTCTTTTAATACGCCGTAGCGGCTTAAACAATGCGAATATTACGAAACTGCTTTAACCATGTATTTTAAATATTTGGAGCTTTCAAAAAATGCAAAAAACCAAAAATCGATTTTTCCAGTCAAATATATGTAAACCTCCCCTTAAGACAGTATCACTACTTATGTTAATACGTACAATTACGTTCAGTCTTCGCATCAGATAATGCTGTTAGGAAAATCATTTTCAAATTAATTCTCTTTATTAATTAATTTACTGTACTTGCATCTTTTACCGTAAATTTCTACTATCTCCGGATTAGATAAGCTTTACGGTACGGATATGTCCCTCATTCTTTGTCCCGGCATATTGTTTCCATCCCGTTCGCACCCTATCATCCCATCCTTCCGCCACTGTATAGCTTTAACTGTACGAAGTGCGGTAATTATGTATGTAAGAGGTACTTTGGATGATCGCTACTGCCTACCTAACTTTGCCAATTAACTTACGCCGTCGTATGTCCCGAGGGCCTTCCGGTAATTGGGTAAGGACGCGAGGTGTCGGGTATTAGATCAACTCCGGACTGCGTGAGGTCAAAGAAAAGGTATGTAAATGTGTTATGTATTTACGTATAAATACAACACAAAAGAGACTATGTTAAATAATAACAGTAATTTTGTCCAAGCCTACACTGAGAAAAATATTTGATAATCATAAATAAAAATATAATTACCGTAAGTAAAAAGTTCAGCTGAATAGAGGACAAAAGCAAAAATTACTTAACACTAGTAAAAAAGAGATCCTAAACACTGATACTAACCAGAAGCAATTTAAGTTACTGTTTCTGTTTCATACCAGTAACTTATAAAGTTACTGATGATAATTGAATTGAAGTAGTTAAGCCAAGGAATATATGCAGTTGCGGTAAGTACAAGATCTGTTTATGTCAAGTAGATGTATTGCTGTGAGTGAACTATTCTATAATGGCTATCACACCTTCATTATTAACCTCAATTAATACAAGCTATTTGGATCACTTGTGATAAGGAAACAGTATCATTAATGCACGTTCACTAAATACCTAATATATAAAAGGTTAAGGTTTGCTACAAATATGCAATCATTACTTTAAATTTGTTGTTCAACGATGGTTAGCGTACGAAACGAGAAGGTTTAGTAAATATTTATTAAATAGCTTACTGTGTGAATAACTGATAAAGTACAAAGAAAACTCCACAAATCTTCGATTATTTATGCAACCGCAACTATAAGTACTGCGTACCGAGCAATGCATAATTCAAAATTGTTAGGAAATAGTTTTTAATTACTATTTCAGTGTGCTGTAGCTTCGATTGCATCAATAGTCGAAGATTTGTGGAGCTTAAATTCGCATTTAATTTGCTAAAGATGGTACATAACACTTATTACTTTAAAAAAAAAGCAGTATTATTAGTAATAGTTTTATTTTGTATAGGACAAACACAATGACTATCTGATATGAATGTAATTAACATTTAAGCTACATAATAACAACAAAGAACAAGTAAATAACCGAATAACCTGAACATACTGCTGTAGTCTGGCACCCCGGGTTTCGGAAATTTAAATGTGTTTTTTTATTTATTCCAAATCAGCCTTGTCAAAACAATGATAGAGTTTCTACAAGTTTTGTTAAGAATTTTTATTTAATTGTTTGTTTCATTTTTTTTGGACAATTGTGTATATTTAATCTCATTTATTTGTACATTTTGCGTACTCCTGTATTGTATAGTTTATTTGCTAGTTTTTCCTTAGCGTTGCGCTGTGCGTTGAACGCACGAGTTTGTAAATTTCACATATATGCCATGTTACCCTAGAGGCCGGAGGAGTTATCAGATAGACGAGCCCGCGTTTTGATGTGTCTAGTTTTCGGATACCGTTAATGATCATCTTTTCAGTTAAGATGTAGTTCGTTGTAGTGTTTAAAAATCGCCTATCTAGTAATTCTTTTGTTAATTAGTGTTTATGTATTTGTGCACATTACATGTAAGGCTTTTTAATATTATTCGTTTTAGAAGTAAGCGCGTTTAGAGTTTAAATTTTCCGTTTTTTGTTAGTAATTTTCAATTTAATTTTATTTTATCACCTCGGGCAGGTGAAGTGAAGCTGTTGAGCTTGTTTTTTATTTCATTGTTAATTTTTCTTGTTTCTTTACGTCATTTGAGTATAATTTTAGTTTGCTTTGAATTTTTAAAACCACGTGGATATTTTTTGTGGTACTGGAAAGTCCTTCTAGAACGAATTCTCCATTTTGTTTGCTAAAGGATTTGCATTGTCCTTTCTTAATTGTAGAATCTTATGCAGGTTTGTTTTATGCCAGAATCCTATATTTATGGTTTTCATTTCTTCTGCAAATTTGTATCAAATTGTTTTTTTTCTCTTTTTTTTTTTAAATAAAGTTAATGATTGTAAATATCATTTTAAAAATCACTAGTTCTTTTATTTTTGAATCTGCCATTTCAATTTTTGGGAATTTTAATGAAAGTCATTTTTGCAACCGCCCACTATTAATTTTTAATAAATTTTCTTTGAGATTTAGGAGTCTCTGGCGCCCTTTTGGATTCATTTTTGCTGGGCTAGCTAAATTAATTTTGTCATTTTTAATTTTTCTTTACTTATATGCTTGGACCATCAGTTCACAGCAATACGTTTCAAAACAAGCTTTAGAAGGATAACAATTACCCCAACTGATTGAATGGAATCCTTATACAACTTGCCGATACTCATAAATGTTTAATACATTCTAATATATTGTTTATGATTATGAAGGGTGCATATCAAAAGATGATCTACGTAGGTTATCTCTGTAAAATTCATTTAAGTAGTGGAATTCAAGCCCCAAGATGAAAGCAATTCTTCTATTTCTTACTTCTAACACAGGCATTATCGAGTATTAATAAGCAAACACCTTTATTAAGCACGGGAGATTTATCCGTCTATCGCGTGTACGTGATTTAACACTAGTTATGACGGTTATGCGCAAAACACGGTAAAAC
The DNA here is from genome assembly GCA_004143645.1 of Protaetia brevitarsis. Taxonomy (NCBI): domain Eukaryota; kingdom Metazoa; phylum Arthropoda; class Insecta; order Coleoptera; family Scarabaeidae; genus Protaetia; species Protaetia brevitarsis. The sequence goes on along the minus strand of RXPK01005081.1, from coordinate 30,499 downwards.
TGCCAAGGTTCCCCGAAAACACACAAGATGCAGTTATAAATAATCATAGTTGTGACAAGTTGCTGCTTATTTATGAAAATACATGAGTTTAATAGCAATTAGTATTATTGTTCCCTGAACTAAGCATATGTTGTAGTTAGATACAGTACCAACAGTCACAAGTAATACATTATTTACCACATATCAACAGTTTGATTGCGATTATTGCACAAGAATTTGCCAGGTACGCTGTACAATAGCCGTTAATAAGAGCACTATTTACATTAAGAACTTGCATTCAGGAAATTGGGTTTAGTTGTAGGTATTAATTGAGGTGAATAGTTGCAAGTAAAACTTACTCTAGTGTAAATGATTTTTTATCAAGTAAACACTTTACTTAACCCATTTTTCTCAGCGTACTTCAAAAACATAATAATGCCTAGAAATTAATATTTGAAAAAGAAAATTATAAATTACTAAAAAACTATAACAGATAGGTATAGGAAGCATTAATACAATCTTAAAGATCGTTAAAATTAGAATCTAAATAAGGTAATAAATACAAGGTGTTCTATTTAAAATGAGAAAGTTACTTGCCTTTGAAGCTAGCGAAAATTAAAAGTACGTTTTTCTTCACCCCGTACAATTTTTTAAATTACTTTTATTTTATTATCAAGTCTAATGCCTTAGTTAAAAAAATAAATATAGTTTAAAACATCTAGCTTAAATATGCATGACAGGCATGCCTCTTCAATTTTGGTCTACATTTTGGAGGATAATTAATTATCTCGTGAACGAGTTGAGTTAGGCATAAGAAACCTAACAACAACTTGTAGTAGATAGTCTGTACTATCAAAATATGTCTAATATACAGGGTGTTCCATTTAATTTTTCATAACTTTTGATGTGTAACTTTTCTTTGAGTCAGCCTGTATACTTCAAAATAATTTTGAAATGTGCTGCTTCTGAACCTGTATAACCCTTAACAAAAAAAAAATTGAAAATATGTTACCACTTTTCGTATATAAACCGATGCGAATGTGGTGGCTCACCCTGCATAAATAAGTATTTAGAGTTGTTCTTACTTTGATTAAATTCCACTTTAGTCTTTTTGTACTATAAAAAAATGGTTTATTGGTTGTTCAGCACTCAATCCTTTCATACATTTCCATTGTGTTACACCGTTATTGGTTTTGAACTTAAGTTTTAGTCGTAGGTGTTAATATTTTAATAAATAATTATTCAAATTTGTTGATTTTCGATACATTTTCTATTAAATATTAGTTTTGTATAAGTTTCTTAATTTAATATAATATGGCTAATCTTAATTCTCTCTTAATAATAATATTTCTTTATTTTGTAATGACGATTACACAATGCGTCAATTTTTTGTAAACATGCAGATGTTACATGCATTTGCCAATAGCATAATAAATAAAAAAAAAGGTGCATAGTATAGATAAAATAATATATATAAAAAAAAGTAAAAGCATAAGTCACAAAGTACAATAACACATATAGACTAACAACAAATTAAAAGTATACAGGCAAAAAAAAACACAGCAACTTGATGTTCAGAAAAGATATCTTCAAGCGTGTAATACTCTTCATGGACTAGGTATTGCTTTACTTTATTTTTGAACTTATTGGGTGGAAGTTCTTTCACATTTTGCGGTAACCTGTTGTATGGTTTTGGGCCCCAATAGTCTACACTGATTTGTGTGGTGGCCAGCCTATGATATGGTGTTCGTAGCTGTCTTCTTGTCTCGTATCATAGGCGTGGTTATTTCCGTTTAATCTGAAGATTGTTTTGTTGTTGTGTACATAGACAACCACATTAAGTATATATTAGCGAAACCAAGGTGAGTATCTTTTCGGATTTAAAGTGTGTTCTGCATGAATCCCTATTTCTTAGTCCGCATAGTATGCGAACTGCCTTTTTTTGCAGGATGAAGATCTGCTCTGCTTTTGCTGTCATTCCCCAGAAAAGAATACCATAGCTAAGATGCGAATGGAAATTCGAAAAATATGCAATTTTAGCTACTTCCGGTGTTGCAATCTGAACCAATCTTCTGATTGCATATAAAGCTGACGACAATCCGGCAAGTAGGGAAGCGTGTACAGACCATTTTAGAGATGTATCCATCACTAAGCCTAGAAATTTCACGTGTGAGTGGTTTATATTATCTTTCAGGGTGAATATCTGGTTTTGTGTCTTATTTGTGTTCATCTTTAGTTTGTTAGAAGAGAATCAGTTTTCTGCACTCATCATTACCCTTTGTTATTTACTTTGCAGTTGTGTTATATTGTTACTTCTTACCAAAATAGAGGTGTCGTTAGCGTAAATACACATATCTGCGTCTGGAATGTTTGAAGGGAGGTCGTTCGTATATATAATAAATAACAATGGACCGAGCATGGATCCTTGTGGAACACCGTATCTAATTCCACCCACCGAAGATGCAGCATTATTTCAAACAGTCATCTGGGTTCTGTCTTGTAAGTATGACTTTAACAGTTTAAGGGGAGTACCACGAATGCCATAATATTCCAGTTTCCGAAACAATATATTCCGATCTATGGAGTCGAAAGCCTTACTCAGGTCAAGCAGGTTTATTTCCGCATATTCGTTATCTTCAAAGGCAGCGTGGATGAAATTATTAGCAACTCTTAATATATTTAAATTATAAGTATTTTCATGTTTATATTACAACTTCAAATAATTTTATATATAAATTTTATGACTCCTTATAGGCTTATAGCCTGATGTGTAAATACACGAAACCGGTTGCACTAATAAAGGTAATTCTGTGGAGGAAGAACATTTTTTCTGCCTGATTATTCAGTAATAACTTTCAGATGCGGGTTCTGTAAACATATCCATCATCACAGCGGGCCTTTCAACTTTAATATTTCCATACTTCTTACCCTAGAATTTCAATTTTCATAAAAGCAACACCCATATTAATTCATCACCGAAATATACATAGGAATAAACATGCGCACATCACCCTATTATACATCGCAGCTATTCATATAATAGTAAAGATATTTCGCGAAATCGCATCAGCATTTTGTCGGCTAATCAATAATCTCCATATTGTTAGTGAGCTCCCGCTATGGTGAGATTTAATAACCGTAATGTTCTATCTATTCTAACTAGCTGCAATTTGCAGCGTTCCCCATGATTTATGATACGCGGAGTATATTGCACATGAAAGATCACTTTTCTATAATAACACTGACTGACATTTAGATGAGAACGCCATGAACTCGAACAATTTCAGATACCTATAATAATATCCATTAAAGTTTGCATCAGTTTGTGATGATGTTGGGATTAACTGCGAGGCACGAATTTCCAATGAAATTATTAATACCGGGTCTGAAGGATGTGGATGCGCAATAGGTGTGCAAAGCGATTTCGCAAACAATAATATGCTCTGCTACCAATTACCGTGACATTGTTGTTTATTTGCTTCAGCACAGGTATGTCGATGAAATCGACTATTGCAATTGGAAATTTAATTCGCTTTAAACCATGAAATTAACTACGTATATCGAGGTTTGATCTTCCGCGTCTATTTTGATAAAACACGTGTGGTGTCCTTCAATTGTCAATGCCAAAGCGCCAAAGCCTTTCTATTCTTTAAAAAACATGATGTTAGAACAGTTTACTTGTGGATGAACGAAAAATTTCCCCAAAATAGATGCAACTCATATATTAACCCAAACTTGAAGTAATGGATGCACGCCCGAGCTGTCGTGTCGTGGCTAAGGACTTGCACATGGTTCTACAACGATGCCAGAGTTGGTGCTTTCGGCTACCGAAAGCCCAACTGTTAAACGAAGTCCCGAAAGGGATGGGGGTCTTGGCTTAACTGCACGGACCGAGAGGATACAACCTGAACAAAAACCTAAATCCTAAGGTGGCGGACTAGGCTGATGGGATGCGTGGCTGGAGAGAAGACCAATCTACTAGTCCAACCTTCTGGGGCATCTGGCGCACCCCATTGTATTTAGCCTTACCTCTGCATGCGGGGCTCTGTGGAGGTGGACCTTTTCTTCCCTAGCTACTCGTGGGATCAACCATGGAGGAAGGAAATAGTATATTTCAAACCAAGGCAAGGGGGGAAAGTGCTCTATTGCAGGTCGCGGGCAAATATTACAAACCAAGCCGAAGGCGAGATTTGTAATTGCCCAAGGCCTGCAATAACATTTTCCCCACGTAGTTTGAATACGATTTTTTTCTCAGCCAGTCTAATTTTAACTAATTAAATGTCTAAAAATAATAAAGACATACCTGTGAATGACATGATAGATAGTAGGCTCAATCTGTCAAATATTTTTAGAAGAAAACTGTCAAATCAGCGTCGTTTTTCAAAAAGTGTTCAATAATAGTAAATAAAACTAATTTAATGGAAATTTAATATCATAAATATTTATTATAAACATTTCTATACAATATGTCGAATGTTATCGCAGACAATGATAATCTGTTGTGCACACCACCTGAAATTCGTAAAGCAGCACTTGCCACTGGTCGGAATTTATTATATAAATTACCATAATTACATGATGTAATTATAGGCTGCTTTAATCATGGGTGTTGCGGGTGCTTGTAGAACTGAGGAATTAACAAGAATGACTATCTCTGACGTAGATAACAGAGGTGATATTATTGTGGTAAATATTCCCGTAACTGGAGTTTCCAGAAATTTTGTACTGGTGGAACCACACTACGTTGCAATTATCCGGAAATATCTACAAATGAGACCTGCAGGTCAATCACGATTATTTTTAAGCCTGCGTAATGGTAAAATAACGAAGCAGCCAGTTGGGCATAATACCTTTAGTAGGTGCCTAAGAAAATCGCTGAATTTTTAAATTTAGAAAACCTTCATATATATATACGGGTCATTGCTTCCGCAGAACCTCTACCACTGCACTTGCTTCACAAGGCGGTGAAATATTAGATGTAAAACTTCATGGCGGTTAGCGATCTTCCACCATCGTTGAAGGTTGTGTGGAGAATTCCCTTGAAATCAAAAAAAAAATGCAAAAATGCTACAGATATCACAACATGAGCCATGCGCCAGCACTTCTACAAATTCCTCGACGTCTGTTCCTGCTGATATACCAGAAATTTTTAATAGAATAAACCTATCGGAATTCAATTTCTCGATTCAAATTTTAAAAGAAGGGTTCGCTGTACAAAATGCAATAAACTGCTCTTTCAATGTTAACATAAATCGGTAATCTGATATCTTGTATTTAACTTTGTTGCATTTACAAGATTGTGTATCGGTTTTGTTTATTTCTGTGTTTATGACTTTTGTAGGTTAAGTTCAATACCTATAAACCTGAATTAGAAAATGATTATTAATATTTATGGATTTCGTTTTTAAATATACTCACTCCTAAAACGAAAGGTACCTAATAATGTAGCAATTATCCCATAAATTAATGCGGACTGAGATCTATCAATAATGTCACATATTATACGATATACAGTTTCATCATGCCAATGTCACTTACTTTTCCTCCCTAGGGTCTTACCGTCGGGTCATATCGCCCGATTGCTGTGCATTTGCAATCGATATCTGACGCTACCCTCACTGCGTATTGCTGTGCACGGACACCTTGTTTTCGCGAAAGTTTTTTTTTTTAAGATGCATAGATTTTGTCGCGTTTACTCCGATCAGCCTTTGCCAGTGTTTCGGGAGAGTTTTCACAGATCTAAATGTTTATTTTTATATAAGATTTAGTTAATGAATTGATTGTATGAATTATTTAGTTAAGTGTTCAGTTGTTTTAAATTTATTTCATTCATTTTAAATATTTTGCGTTCACTTGTTTAGTTTATGTTATCATGTTTTGAGATTTTGTCCGTTGGTGGACTGATCTGTGCGGCTTCGCTGTACGCAGCGGTCGAGATTGTAAGAGGCAGTTTTTTGGTAGATGCCGGCGAAATAGACGTAATTTTTAAATCTTTGCTGCCATTTTGTTATTTCATTTGATTTTGGGATTTGAGTTCGCGTTTATTGTTTTATTTCGTCTATCAAAGAACTCGCTTAATAATAATTGTTATTATATTGTTGTGTACACATTTTAGATATAAGATCATTTATTATTTCGTACAGGAAGATAGATTTTAGTTTTTTTTCTCTCATTATAATTTTAAAGAGTTCATTTTTGGTTTTCTTGTTTGCTGTTTCATTTTTATTTTATTAATCACCTCGCGTTGGGTGAATGGTGGCTTTGTTCTTGCTTTTAGTTTTCGTTTTTGTAAATTTTTGGTGTTCCACGAATTTATTTTATTTTAATTTGAAACCACGTGGATTGTATTGTATCTTCCTGAACTAATTTGTTTTTTACTTTGATATAGGATTTAGCATTGTCCTATCGTAATTTAGAATCTATAGCAGTTTTTTGATTTAAGCCAGGACCCTCTGTCCACGGTTTTTTTTTCTGCAGAATTTTGTAATTAAACATTTTTTTTCTTTTTTTTTATAATAAAATTCTTGTTTGTTTTTCAACGTCATTCAAAATTCTGTTCTTTTATTTTTGATTAAACCTTTTCAATTTTTGGGGTATTTAAGATAGTCAGATTTCTTTCACCCACAATTTACTTTTAGTGATTAGATTCAAGTTTTATTTGCGAGGGTAACTCTGAGATTAATTGTTCTTTTGCGCCCTTTTAATTTGTATCCGTTGAGCTAGCTAATTTAATTTTTCATTTTATAATTCATTTTGCTTTTTCAAACTCAGTTTGTACACAGCAGTATACATATGCGTTGCCTACTTGGGGGAATGAGTAGAATATTTTGAATAAATAACATCATCATTAATTGATCATATTGAACTTTTTGTATTCATGTCCGGATTGTCTCGATGCGGCAGTAGGTTCTCGCTTACATTATTTGCATCATATGTAATTTCAGGTGGAGTTTTATCAAATTCCATTTCTGATTCACTCTATTTTTCAGTCATAATTTCATTTCAATTAAAATTTGTCTAAAAATAATTATTATTACGACGCCATCATTTACATCTGATACTGACAGCCATCTGACAGATTTGAAAAACATGGCAGTCTATGTCGTTTAGTTCTTTTACGCACATGCAAAACACATTTTATTTATTTATTTTTATTTTAGAATAAATATTCTAATTCAAGAGTGAGAATTTTTACATTTTGTTATCAAAAGTGGTATCGGAATTTTTAATGATCGTGGAAAAAATAAATGACTGAAGTATGCAAATGCGTTTTGTTATGTTTAGTAAACACTCTGCATGCACCTATTTGACGAAAACGCACGCTCCTTTCATCTTTAGAATTCACTTCAACGCCAACCAGATTTTCCCGAACAAACGCAATACACAATAGTGCATGTTTCTTTCTTTTGTGTGTGTCTTTCCCTTCATGCGCCTGGCAGCGCGCCATCTGTGGTCGTAGCGCAGAAATATCGCATCGAATTACCTTCTTGCATATATCAGACGTGAATTTAATAAAGGCTTCGTGCGCGTGCACGCTTTAAACAATAGTGTATACACTCCCAACCGTGCGAGACTAAATCTGAATTATGCACGAGGTATAACCCTGCAGACGTAAGATGATGATGCATGCGAACGCGTAGCACGTGATTTATAGCATTCACCCGAAATTCCTTGAAGTGAAATTAGGGTTTTGTTGAAAAGAAAATCCGGTATTTGTTGGGTTTATCTCTGAGTTTGCTTTCTTGTTTGAAAGGGACATACGTCGATTTTACACAGATTTTCAAGCATATTGTACAGTCAAACTCCGGTATAATCTAATAATTTTATTGCTGTATCACGTGAGTCAAGGGAATATACTATACCTACCTACCTATAGGATTTATTTATAGAGAAGCGAATATATTTCGACGTGCAGTATTGACACGAAACGCTATTTATTTTTCCAGTTAAAAACGTGGCATGAAAGTATTAGGGAAAACCTAATTTCTTTTTTTAGTTTTAACGGAGATATAACAATGTTTCAGGTAGAAATTGCTGCAGTACATTCTTGCCTCGCAGATACAAAAAAAATAAACACTTTATTGCAAATTATAAATAAATAATAATTAATAAAAGTCACAAAAATCAACATAAGCGAATGATAAAGAAAAAAAAGTGTACAAGAATTCAAAATGATCATATTAGCTATGAACAAATTGACAAAATTGACTTGATTCTTGAGTGAAAATAACCAGGAAGGTTTATTATTTTTTTTTAATTTCTAGAAAGATGAGGAAAATTCGATTTTTCATAACATTATAAAAATAATTTGTTCTAGAACCGCAATTTCAGTTACAGTTGTTTTTTGTCAAAGATTGAAAAATCACTTATCTCAAAGAAGATATCCTACGTCCAAACACCTTAAAATAACAATAAGATTTTGTGTGTGGATTGGTTAGGATTAGGTCAAGTTGTCAGCAAATTGCTTTTATCACCAGATGACGAGGTGGGCACCAGGAATGTATTGATTTTACCATTTTCAAGTTAGTTTTTTCCCAATTTTTGTAATGGGTTACTTTGTATATTATAGCTAGAAGTGACACAGAATTACACGTTGTATCAATCCATATTTGGTTTCCTGCTAGCTATTTTCACTGGTTCCAAAATAATCCCGAAAAATCAAAATTTTAATATCGTTAATAAACGGTGCCAGCGAAGTATCGAATTAAAAACTAATACAAAAGTTGTACTTTATGAAGGTAATGACTTGCGTAGAGTTTTAGCTCCCTATAACTGCTAAGAACGTTGATACCAGCAATTAACCCTCAAAGTACTTTATTTTTATTTCCGTCTCTGTTTATCCAATCGATTTGGAATTTTACAGAAGTTCTTCTAACTAGTGCTCCTACTAGAAAAAAAAATTGATCCTTCTGTGGTAATTTTAATCTGTTGCAACCCCCCAGAGAGAGGGTCAATCCCCGTAACACACCCACTAAAGTTTTGTTAGTTATATGTGTCTATAACCTAGCTATTGTGTGAAATTTAATCCAGTTTAGTGTGATGTAACAGATTAAAAACAAAGGTCCGGTATTTTTCAGGTAGCCAATCCATGATATCCAGCTGAAACGCTGAGATAAACCTTTCATGACGTTTCATGATACCCGGCGCCTCCACCACTGTATCACGGAACCTAATTTACTCCATAATTGGGGCTAACTTGCTCATAGATAATTAAATGATTAATATTAAATATAAATAATCTAATAATTATAATGCAACTGCATTAACCAAGCACGGAATTGATAACAAGCACAAGTTTAATTCCAAAGAAACAAAAATTTTAAATATCGAACATAACAGAAATGTATTATACTATAAAAAACCATAGCAACTCCATTAATGACAAAAGTGATATTAACAATTTAAGTAACATTTATTTACAACAATTTAATAATTAATCATAAAAAATAAAATATTAATTCAAGTAGGCACACACCTATATACAGGTGTCCCACCGAACTGGGTAATTAGAATTTTTCGAACTTTCTGAAACCTTCTTTATATTTATGACTGGTAAACTAGCTTGTTATCTACACTACCGCCACAAAGTTTGGAAGCAAGCATAAATTTCCTGGAAACATATATAATAGCAAGGATATCTATTTTAAACTATAGTATCTAATCGCATAAACCATCAATATTTCTTAAAAATTCGAAATAGGAAATGAAATGTTTAACGTACATATTTTTTATTGCTGTAAACTTTTTTCTGAAATTTATGCTCGCTTCCAAACTTTGTGACGGCAGTGTATATATTATGTTATAGTTAGAATAAAGACACTTTCATAACAGCACAAACTTTACAATACATTTTTCTCCCTGTACCGAGTGGTGAAAGGATGCTGTGAAAGAACATCCAACCTCAGTTAATATTTCTACAATGCAATCTACAGATACAGTAAATATCACTATCAAAGTTTAATCTCCAGAGTTTTCTTCCCAAATATATCTATGCCCTAAGATATTACCTCATCAAAGTGAGTTTCTTCCTGAAAATAAATAATACTTTAGTATTGTGATAATATAAATAATAAATCGTCAATAAATTGGTTAACAAACAATAAATTTTTAATCTCAGGTCGTTAAAGGATTCGAAATAACGATATCTGAATAGAACCACTTACCTTGACTTTATTTAAATTGTAACTTATTTGGTGCCTTTCAAATTGTGATTTTTCGACAGTGTGACCACTGTGTGCACAAATTCCTGTTTATCTGCTTAGAAGATTTGCTGTATATGTATATATATTTGCTGCGAAATTAAAGTGTTGTGTAAAGTAGTAGCCGATTTTATCAAGGAAAACACAGATTCTCAGGTAAAATTTAACTAGTATTATATATCAAATAAATATAGATTATTAAATACAAATTTAAATGGAAACTTGATATTAGCAAGTATTTTAACTCTTTTACAACATTATCTCTATAACTTAACCTTTAAACTCTGTTTGAACTGTTTAAAATTATTTAAAGTGCTAATTAGATTCTAAATTTTAAAACAAAATAAACATTATGATTCAACTTTAAATTAATCAGTAAACGATTGGTTCTTTTTAGAAAATTTTTGAAATTAATAGACTTTAATGATAAATACAAACTTTTAAAAGCATGATCGGATAATTAAATTAATCAATATAAACCGATTTGTTATTTTTTTTTTTTTGTAAAATGGAAAGATTCTAATTAGTAGATTATTCTTTATATGTTTTATATCATTTTATATATGAATTCTGTGCTCTTAACCACATGTGTGCTATAAAATGAAGAATACAGGGCTTTTTATTTCGGAGAATTCCTCCTTAAAAATGATCTGATGCCTCCTAGATTCTCTATACGCTTTCCTGGGCTTGAAAATGGCTCGCCGGATGTTTTCTTTCTTCCAGAATGACTTGAACTTGGATTTTCGCTTCAATACCCTTGGTAAGTTATATTCTTGTTTTTAAACTTTTACTTTAGTTGTTATGACGAATTGTTGAATTTTTTTTTTATTTTTTTTGAATTAAACTTTGAATTGAAACTTTTTATTTCACGTGCAAATTTAATTCTTCTCTAGGAGTAATTTCAAAAATTGTACCCCCACTTTATTCTCACTCAAGCCCCTCTTCTTTTCATTTTTTTTCTAAAACAAACCTTTTTTGTTAGATCACGACTTTCCAAAATCTTCCCGACTTCAAGGCATCAATTATTTTGACATTTAATGTAAAAATTATATCTCATTCAAATATTGAGTGTCTCTTTTAAATTTTGCATGTGATTTGTATTGAAATGAATTAAAAGTTCCATGAATTTTATTTGACAGCTGATTACAGATTTCATTTGAAGAACTCAAATTACCTGTTTTTTTATTAAATTAGATTTTTTATTTAAAGGAAAATTTTGATGAAATCTGAATTAAATAAATACATTTTACGTTAAAATATTTGTTTTATTAAATTAGATGATTTATATTTTTGCTTGGTAGTGTTTATTCTTCTTAAAAACTTGATTTTTCTGAAATGTAAATTATTTATCATCTGTTTTCCTTTGATATGGATCTTTTGTATCAATAATTGTGAAACAACTCGATACTTTGAATTGAAATGTTTATGTGATTTTTAAATTATATCACAGTATATACACAGAGATTCAAAATGATTGTCAATGCCGCTCCTATAGATAGTAACAGGGTATAGGTATATGCCGCGTGTTTGTAATGAAGGTTTGAACTAAGTCAGTGTTGGAACATAAGAAAGTAAACGGATCTATCATAAATAAGGAAAACGTAACCTATATTTGAACTAGCAATATATAAACGACTATGGATTGGTGTTTCTGCTTGTAAAAATGAAATGTAATTAATTTAACTTTACTAAATTATGATTTTACAATTCAGTACTAACTAGTGTTTAACTAAATTTATTTATTACTTTAAATTATAACATACAATTAGTATAATTATTAAGTGACAAAACTGTATCTCTCAGTTCTTCTATGGTATGCATGCGGTTTCTATAGATCCTATTTTTAAGATAGCCGAACATGAAGTAATCTAATGGGGTTAAATCAGACGATCTTGGTGGCCATCTCTTTGTGCTCTAACGAACCTGTCAGCAAAAAACTGTTGAAGATATTGGCAGGTTTGTCGAGCAGTATGTGCTGGAGCATTATCGTGCTGAAAATAACCTGCTTCAAGCTCATTTTCTTGTAACTCTGCAATAAACAATTCCAACATCTGTTGGTAACGTTGGGCTGTTACAGTTTCCTCGAAGAAAATTGGCCCTATTATTCGTTGCCTGGACATAGCTAACCAAACTCCAAATTTTACGGGATGCAATTGTGTTTCTCGAAATTCGTGTGGATTTTCTGCAGACCAGATACAATAGTTTTGTAAATTGATATAGTCTGTTATATAAAACCAGGCTTCAACCGAGAAAAATGATTTGTTTAGCAAGTCATCGTCCCTTAAATTGTTATTAAACCAATGACAATATTCCAATCGCCTATCTTGATCTAATGGCAATAATTCCTGTAGCGTAGAAACTTTATAGGGATGAAAATGTAACTTTCTTTTGACAGCTCATTGCGCTGAAGTGTATAATAAGCCTATAAAAATATAAAATGTAATAAAACTATTTCACTTAATGTTAATATTGATTTTTTACCTATTTGTTGAGCTATTACCACAGATAAATTCCCTTATTTTCTTACAGTATTCAGAAATACTATTGTTGGTGATATAAGATGTAAATATAAACGATTTGAAAAAAATTATAAGATAAATAATCGAAAGATACTACAACACACACGCCAATGTCGCTAAATGTCAAGAAAATTCATTTAATGTATGAAATTTGTATGTAGCTAACTTCGCTCATTAAATTGGTAATAAGTATAGATAATTTTTTCCGGAAAACAGTTTTTTTCTTACGACAATCATTTTGAATCACATGGTATATTTCAAAATTGTGAAAATTTAACCTAACCTTCTTGAAGAAAACTACTGCACATGCAATCACTAGACTCATATAGGATATAGGATAATAAATTGGATTCTGGCTGCAAACGCGCTCTCCAGCCTTTGGATCTCGCGCTCATCGGCTTAGTCTCTCCCCTATTCCAGCCGTACTCGCTCGAATTCAATTCTCCACTCTGCGATGCAATACTCTATGCACGTAATGCGGCCAAATTGAAAAGCGTCCGCTGCCGCGAGCGAAAACAAAAGCGCCGCGTTGGATATTTATTATTTAAATGCCATTACCAGATGTACTCGGCGGGACAGATGGAGGGCGGCGATCCGTCTTCACAGTTTCCTTTGCGGGATTTATTTGTCCCGAAGGACGATGCGTCGCCGCAGAAGTACACTTCCAACCTCGGATTCCGGCAGCCGGATCACCGACGACTTCGCGCCATGTCGTCGAAAAGACAAAGTATGCAATCGCGACGAAAGGCCGCGTGACAATCTAGCGAAATTGTTTTTGATGTTTACATTGTTATAGCTTCACAAAGTGTGGGTGGACATACTAAGCTTCGCCCTTTGCGCGGAGTGGAAAAGCAGCGATGAGCAGTAAGCTGTGAAGTTTACTTTACGCTGGTTTTCTACGCGGATTCCTATTGTTTACATTAACTTTTTCTTTCTTGAAAGCTACCACAGTGACCAACTATATTTATTTCATATTTTATAAATATTTAAAAAATATTAAATCTTTCTTGAATATTAGTTATATGAATATAATATGCATAAAATATATTATAGAAAATATATTAGGAAAACATTTAAAAAATATATATGTTATGTAGCATTAATAATATTTTATTGCAAATGTTTTCTCGATATATGTTTCCTCACTCTGCAAAAATATTTTGCTTTGTATTTCTGTAAATATTTATTTCATATAAAAAAAAGATTGAATTTTTGCTTTTGTACATTTGGTGCGTAGGACGAATAATATAAAATGGGTAAAATATGCATACATATTAAGTAGGTATGTACCTATTTAAAATGATAGTTTAAAGATTAAATTAGATAATATATATGCAATATGATTTAATTAGTATCTAAGTTGAGCGCTGTAACTTCTATTAATATATCTTCGTTTTGTATTATATTATTTGTAATATTTGTAAGTTGCGAACACCAACACAACACCTCTATTCATTACGGTGCCGGTGTTATATGATTTAGTATTGTTTATGCGTCTATGGATTAGGTACATAGAATGCATACGCGCACGTGCGTATCATCAACGTTTTCATTCGTTTGTCCGTTACATGTTATAGTTTATAATAGTATACAATTAGGGCAGATTAGGGTTAACTGTATAATTAATTGTTGCGGGGTGTGTTTTAGTTTTTGTGGTGACTACGAGGTAAGCAAAACTTTGAACATGTCATGGCATTTATAAGATAATTGGAATCCTCAATATCGCTATGTACAGTAATCGTTTAATAATATAATTGTAGGAATTTTATGCATCATATATGTACTGCATCTACCAGATAAATTGCTAGTTGATTTGCTTAAGAGATTCATCTCGGTAGATAAGCGTCATAACTTCAAATAGAGGTTAGAATACGTTGTGTTGTTTTATTGTCTGTACGTAGAATGTTTTCAAATATTATGAAATAAAGTAAAAATAAGTATCGTAAGTATTAGAATGTAGCTACAACTCCAGTTATTGTCCAAAAACCTCTCACGAAAAATATTTATAAAATATATTTTTAAAAATATCTATGTAATATTTCTGGCTGTTAGGGCTGTGTAAATAATACTATCCTTTTTAAGTAATTACTTCTATCTTTTTTTATTAATGTTCATGTTCTTTCTTCCTTTCTTCCTTTCTTTTTTCTTTGTGGATTGTGTCAATAGCATTAGTGCAACTAATATGCATACTTACCACAATAAATTAAGAATGAACTAATGGTTGGACATATTTGTGCATTGGATATATTTAAGCATATATTGTGAATGATTGCAAACTTATAAGCGCTACATATATGTAGAGAAAAGCATTTATTTATTACTACTATTTATGTATTATAGCATATAATTATTATTATTTAATAATTCGTTATCTATGTTTACTTAACCCTCCGATTGACGGGCTGGGTTTGTGAGGCCCAGGCAATTTTTTTTGTATTTTTTAAAATATTTTTTTTTAATTTATTGAGCTTTTTGGTACCTTCCTAACTTTAATAAATACATGTTTTACTCAATTTGTCTTAATTTTATCATCTATCGTTTGGCTGCCAGAAGGACTTTGGGCCTGTCAGACCCAACCCGTGTATTCGGGTAAGTTTTTTTCCTACAATTTATTTTTTCGGAGGAGGGACTAATTTTGTATCGTTTTTAGGCATAAAACATTCTTAGGGCCTTCCCCTGATTTCTAAGTATTCACGCAGAATCTTTTGCATACGGGTAAGTCCCTAAATTTCAATTGTTTATCGTGTCTGCGTTCTTTGCATGTTAGCAAACTTTTATTTCGAGTTTAGGGGATTTACCTTTCTTACTCTAAATAGTTTATCGTTTGTAGAGGAATCCTCGTTCTTTATGAACTTGGTTTGTACTATATAAAGCAAGACAAGGGTTTTTTTTGGTTTAGTCTCTATTGGAAGTACATCTGAAAGTTAGCCGTGTTTTCCATTTGTGACGTTTTCCACTTGTGGCTTTATTACTTTTGTTTGGCGAGATGGATGATTATGAAAGGGAAATTATTAGACTACATGCACTTTACGCTAAAATACCAATCCCGACGTTTCTGAAGAATCTGAGTCAGAAGACGAAGGTGCACAAGACATAACTAGCGAACACGATACAGGCACGGAGCAAGAAGAACCATATGAAGATGAAAACCAATCAAATACTTCTAGTACAACCTCCAGATCTCTGTATTTTTATGGAGGAGATGGAACCAAGTGGAAAAAGCATGCCCCAGGCCAACGAGTTCGAACAAGGCAGCAAAATATCGTTACCCAATTGCCAATTGCCAATCGTGCAGGTGCAAGAAACGCAAACACGCCAATTCAGTGTTGGATGCTCTTTTCTGAAGAATTTTGGACACAGTTGTCGAAAATACCAATTTGTATATACAAAAAATAGCACCAAGATACAAGAATAAATACGGCATTGTACTTATTAATAAAGTGAAAATGAAGGCGTTTATCGGTTTACTGTATTTGGCCGGTTCTCAGCATGGGGGGGCGAAAAAAATTAAGCGAATTTTGATCCGAGGCGGGCTTAGGGTGCCACTTATTTCCTCCTAGCTTACCTCAGCGAAGATTTATGTTTCTGATGAAGTGTATACGTTTCGACAATACCAATACAAGGGATGAGCGCAAGAAGTTGGATAAACTTGCTGCCGTTAGAGACATATTTGAAAAATTAAATGAAGAGTGTAACAAACATTATAGTGTGGGTAAATATGTGACTCTAGATGAAATGTTGTTAGGATTTTGTGGAAGATGTGACATTCGTGTCTACATTCCAAATAAACCCAACAAATATGGGATCAAAGTATTTTCTACAGTGGATGCAAAAACATTTTACATTTTACATTTGGAGATCTATGCTGGAAACCAACCTGAAGGTCTCTTTCAGATAGACAATTCTGTAACAGCTATCATTCTAAGAATGACGAACCACATCTCAGGAACTGGAAGGAATGTTACCATGGATCGATGGTTTACTAGCGTGGAAGCTGTAAGTCGTTTGTTGCATGATCACCGCCTAATTGTGGTTGGCACAATACAATCCAGTCGAAAGTCTTTGCCGAAAGAAGTTAAAAATGTTAAAGATAGACCTGTAAAGTCTTCATTTTTTGCATTCCATGCCGATATGACACTTACTTCATATGTCCCAAAAAAGTGAAAGAATGTATGTGATAATAAAAAACCAGAGTTACTAACATTCTGCAATTCCACAAAAAGCGGTGTCGATGTAGTGGATAGGATGATTACATCTTAAAATGTAGCCCGAAACACAAGCAGATGGCCATTGGTGGTTTTTTTCGTCATGCTCAACGTAATCAATGCATTCATAATAAATGAAACGAACAATCCAGATGGAGAATTTTCAAAAGGCAGGCGACTATTTTTGGAAAATTTGGGCAAAGATTTAGTGATAGAAAACATGAAACTACGAGCGAATATGCCAAATCTACCACGGAATGTAAAGCTATCAGTGGGTATATTCTCAGGTGTCTCAGTCACAGAAGAGCCCCGACCGACGACTTCAACTGCTCGAAGAAGGTGCAAATTCTGCAAGGCCCGAAAATCAAGATATTCGTGCAAGTTTTGTGGTTCCTGTATTTGTTTGGAACACACAATACCATACTGCGCCGACTGTGCGACAAAATTTGATTAACGAGATTTTCCATTTAATATTTTGTGTCAAA
Organism: Protaetia brevitarsis; assembly: GCA_004143645.1. Classification (NCBI taxonomy): domain Eukaryota; kingdom Metazoa; phylum Arthropoda; class Insecta; order Coleoptera; family Scarabaeidae; genus Protaetia; species Protaetia brevitarsis. Next base: position 13,112 of record RXPK01005081.1, on the reverse strand, counting down.
TTTATGTAGTCATTTTATGTACTTTACAAATAATTATATGTTACTGTTATTGTCTTTTTCGTTTTTTCAATTTATAATTTCTTTTGAAAACTTGCATTACATGTAACTTTTTTTTAATAAATGAGAACTCCCAAGTTAATGTTTTTTTCACAACTATTTTCACTCTTAGTAGTGCAAAATAGACCAGGTTAACAAATGCATACCTGAAACTGGGCATATATTAATGTATTAGGGGAAGAAAATTAAACAAAGTCTGAGAGAATCTGAAATCTGAATCCACCCGTCAACCGGAGGGTTAACTCATTTATGCTGTAAAAATTGTTTTTCCCTTGAGTTTCTTTCCTTTTTATTTGCATATAATATTTGATAACAAATAGTAATACCCTTGAACCAATTTGTAAAGATATTAATCTAACACAAACAAGCTCTATTATTATATAAGGACACGAACGCAATTATATAACCGCCAATGTTGGAAGCACAACACACAAGGTTGTCCGAGTTTTCCCTGCGGACAAAAACCGCGCTGAAACTGCTTAACATCTTCTAGCTACCAATTTTACCACACATATCTAGTCTGCGCCAGGCAATTTCTATTTTAAATCGAAACGTAATGAAATTCCTTCCACGCCCGCTAAGGACCATCATCCTCGAAGCTCCCGATGAAGAAAAGCGTAAAACTACTTTAACTCAGTCTAGTAGAATCACGTGATCGCCTACGTCTATCGCTTAGATTGGGGTAAACAGCCGCAGTATACCACGCCGAAGTAATTTTCAACTTATTTGCATAGAATCCCCAAGATCTTCGGCCTAAAATTATGGTGTTGTCTTCGTCACGAGCTCGGCTTTGATTACGAACCGCTGCAGTGCACACGCCTAGGTGATTGTGACGTCGATAATGTTTCCATGTTATTGCCGCTAATCCAACAATTAAGTGACGTAATACCTGTAAACGTGGAGTAAAATCGAATTATTGCAACTTGCGAAATTGGAGTAGGTAGATAATGTACATGTCACATATTAATGGCATCCGAATGTATAGTATTAAATAGTAATGACGCTGAGACACTGAAACACACACACACTAAAAAGGGACACAACACTGAAAAAGAAGTAAATCTTGCCCTATTTTTTAATATGGGGATGGCCATGTTGTTAGTAATGTGACAGATTTGTGTTGTGACAAGCATAGAATAACCTGACTCGAAGGGTAACTCCAGAGTACACTGAGTAAGGACAAGAGATGAGTTATAGCGGTTCAAATTTCTAAACCTAACTTCACACAAACAACAGCTTCCCAAAATGGCAGTTTGTTATTGTTTACGTTCGTATCTACACAAATTAGTTTACTCATCCGTTTAATCTACCTGATTTACTTGTTTTATTTATTTATTTTACGTATTTTATTAGTTTTGAATTACCTTTGCAGTTTTAAAAACATTTATTGAACCATGATATTCTTGTGTAAAAAGTAATATCGGTGGCCAGTAGCCATAACATTTACATACTTTCTTATATATTATATTGTTAGGTTTAAGTGAAATAACTCAAATAACCGTGAAAGAAGACACCAATGGGTATCATGTTGTAGTGCCAGTCACTCTCGCAAGATAAATTGTGATGCTAACGATGGTGGCAGTTTCTTGGGATTTCGGAATGAATCTAATATATATGACACGACAAGAATTAAGAAAGTACATGAATAAGAAGAACTATTATCGTTGTGCAGGGATTCCTAGGTCACATTAAATCAATTTATTTATTAGATACACATTTTAAGCTAGATTGCTATTTATCGCAATAACTAACCTAATTCATTTTATGTTCACTTTTTAAAATAATGTGATTTTGGTTTGAACTGCATTATACTAGTATAAATTTTAATCGCATTTATTCACATTATAGACAATTCGATATTATATAGTCTACGTTTGAACTCTATCCACTTGTGCACCCCCGGACATTATTGTTGGCAAACCAGTGCAAGGTCGGATGTTAGAAATGAAGTAGGCGAATAAAAAGGAACAATCTTTGTATCGCACAGAACGATATAGTCATAACTCTTAAACCCTAATTAAAAGTTATTGTGTATTCGTGTCAGAAATTTGAAAGTCCCTTCCACAGATGCTGTTGCATTTTTATTACTTTATTTGAGAAAGAACCACAACATATTTATTCTTGGAAGAATATTTTACACTATAAAAATATAAACAAAGATTTATTTCACAAAAAGGAAAGAATATGAACATAATTATCGTAAAACACTTGCAAATATATGTATCACTTAATGAAACATTATTTTACTGGAATCGTGTTTTTTATTACTATAAACTGTTCATAAATATTTGCAACAAAATCAGAATAAAAAACGCATAAATTGTGTATTTTTTTTTTAATGCATTTTTCTACTTCCTTTAAAAAATAAATTATTCTACACGTTTGAAAATTCCCGGCAACAGCTGGGCTTGAAGATCATTCAAAACGGACCACTCAAGAACAAAGGATTTTGGCGAGCATGTCCTTACTGTATTATAAATGGTAACTCTCATACCCTAGCTCAGGGGCCGGCAAACTTTTAGTCGGAAGAGTCAGTCGCAATTAGAATCTTGATTTCATGAATTTCAAAGAGCCACGAATTGTTATTTTCTGCTTTTACATTTTATGGAAAAACTTGCTCGCACGAGTATGTTGACCCAAAGATCGTCAGCACACCAAAAGCCATTTTTTCTATTTGGTCATAGCATTCCGGAAGACAATTCCAGGTATCGAAAATTTGTGCCTCAGACTTGCCCATCTCTTTTAAAACTGTCCACTTATGTTTCGATACCAAAGTACATTTCTGCCTTTTCTAGCTCTTCTAAGCTAATGGTTAGGTTCGTAAATTTCTCCACAAATCTTTGCTAGTAATTGGCTTTCAAATGAACCAGCATTGATATCATATGAAGCAAAAATTAGTTGTTTGCTGTTTGCTTTGAGAGGATTCGCAATGAAAGCTAGGGTAGGCTAATATATTTTGAACTGATCATGTCGTGCAACAAAGCCATTCTTCATTGTTTTGATCGTTCTTGTGAAGTAACTGGTATCAATAAAAGCACTGTTTCCATTTCGATAATTTTTTAAGGTTTGGATATATAGTAATGTACCCATCTCCATATAAGAAGCAATTTATTTTCAAAACAAACTACTTCTTCCAGTAATGAAAATGCAGTATTTCCCTTTCCTTGAAGCGTTAGATATAATTCGTTGAAATGCATTGTAACGTCAGTCATAAAATATAACTTTTGTACCCATTTATATTCTTTCAATTCAGGATCATGAATGGCCTTATTATTTAGGAACGTAATATGCAAACATGAGGAAAAATGATCTAAAACAATGAGGAAAAATGCTCGTACGTTGTTGTGCACAATTAAGTCAGAGTAGTGGTTACCCATGTCATCTAATAATTCTTTAAATTGGCGATGATAGAGGGCTTTAGCTAAGGTAATTTTAATAACCAAGTTCATAACGTCAACTATTTCTTATGGAAAGGATTGTGCACAAAGCGCTTCCTGGTAAATTATGCAATGAAAACAAAGGATTTCATGTCCAATTTTACTTTTTAAAATTGAAATGAATCCTTTGTTTATTCCAGTCATGCTATTTGCTCCATCAGTTGTAATGGAAACAATCGTATTTACATTAATGTCTAATAGCAGCAATCCTAATAATTCTTCCTTAGGGCCTTGAGGTGAGACAAATTGTACAAATAGTGCCACTTGTGCTGTGTCTTTTGCGCCACAAGACTCATCTACAGCAATTGATGTTGCCGAACTCAGTTTGATGTCCTTCAACCGTTGTGTCATATCTAAAGTCATTTTACCAGTCCGATCTTGTACTGTTTTAGCAGATAGTGGAATATCTTTGATTTTTTTACAATTTTAGTTTTGTTTTTAAAATCACTGAACAGATCCTCAGACGCTTTTATAAAACTTTTATAATATAATCACCGTCTATGAATGGTTTTCTTCGTTTAGCTATTCGAAAGAAATTTTGAAGCTAGCCATATTTACGCTGTTCGTGGATTGTGTGCAATTATGTAACAAGGAACATGACATTTAAGTTATTTAAATTTAAGTTTAAAATTGAATAAGCTCATTTCTGTCTAAGAGGAAACTTAAAGAGCCGCATTGTCCTTTGAAAGAGCCGCGGTGTGCCGACCGCTGCCCTAGCTCAAGCGGCGTTTAGTGACACCAGACGACTATTCTGGTATTAAAAATTTATTGGCGGGCAATTTAAATCTTTATTATTATTTACTCCCTTATATTTATGATTGGAAATAAAACAAAACACATGATTTTCTAAAATATCGTTATTAGTTATACAAAAATACAATAAACTACACACACATAACACTATTTTCTACACTGAAAAAGCGATTTTGTTGGTTTCAACCAAATATTTATGTTAACATCATATATTTGGTTACAGTTACTAAATTATTAGTTGATTTAAACTATTGTAATGGGACATTACATTGGATATCAATTCAATAAAAATACATTCACACACACATTCGACACGAGACAATCTAGTCGCACCGAGAGCCAGCTATGATTCGCTCTGGAAGTCGACAAGGACGGTCGGATTCCGCCAACCACGGGCATTAGAGACGCTCAGAGTCGAAAAGAGAAGTATTAACACACATTCCAACATCAAACAGACAATTCAATCACCACATGAAAATTTCATAGAGTCAAGCGAACACATAAAATCTTTCAAAATTCATTATTTAATCAGGCACTATTCATTAAAGTAACGGCCGTTTGCACCGTCTGTGATTAACATTTTAATTAACTAATCAAAAATTTAATTTAATTACGAATTAAATATGAATAGGATTGCACCGGACAAATTTAATTAATGATTACTTAATTAAAAAGTTTGCGACAGAAATATAGGTTGGTAGTGCATTAAGTTTAGTTTTTAGTCAAAAACTGTATTTATATTGGGAACACTGTTCCATCATAATGAAAATTGTCACTATGCGAATGGGCGATTTTAAGCGACATTTGAAAGTTATTGGAATTTAAGCTGAAGAAAATTGCTACAGAATTAGCATAGAAATAAAAAAAGTTGAGTAGCTTTTAAAATTGAAATTAATATGTGAATGCAGATTTTTTTTTCATTATGAAATTTTTTTATTTGTTTGTTCTGCAAATATCTGTCTGCTCTAATTTTTGATCTTAATTTGACCTCTGCTATTACTTGTTAGAATTATTTTATTATTGCCATCATTTCCTTATATATTTTGTTCCTTTTTTTAACGAATAAATGGCTAATTACATACACAATATTTCTTTTAAAAAAAAATCAAAGTGATAATGCATTTAGAGTAAATAAAATATATTTCGTTACAAACAACAAATACAAAAAAAAATGTTCAGAAGTTAATTTCTATCAACGAATTACAAATTGTTGAAATAATCATTATAGTAATGTCTGTGTCACAGCAAGTACATCATCAACAGCGTCATAATTAGTCTCATGAAGTCCATTTAAAATTTCTTGATTTAATTTTTCTTCATTGATTTCCTCTTCACCCACATTTATGGCTATATTGTGCAATACTGAGGTACCAACTACTACTGCCATAAAGGTATCCAGCTTTAAGAGACAACCATATGCCAGTAACGGAAAACATTCTTTTTAGAAACATGCTTTCAATGACATTCCGTGTTATAATATGGCTTGCATTATAACGATTATTCACAACTGTTTCAGAATTTAACGGTGGGGTCAATAAATATGTTTTTGAGGCATATCCACGGTCGCTTATGGAAAAGAATGGATCGTTAAAGTGTGTATTCCCTGATGGACATCGCAGGATATCCATTATTTTTAAATTAGCATCACATAAAAATTGTGCATTTATAAAAAAATATCCTTTCCTATTACAAAATACCTCCGAATAATTCCCACCTGATACCACGAGTAATCCTCAAATACATTTACTGTTAGTTTTTTTATTTCGAGAATTAATTTTTGATTTACCTTGGACTTTCTAGAACCCTGCCAATTATACACTTCTTGCACGCCGCTATTCCTTGTCCTAATCTTCAAAGTGAACGCTTTAATTAGCTAACTATTTCAATTTACAGTCACAAGATATTTGTATTATAACCAAACCGCATAACATAACCTATAATCGCCTATAAACACGATTGTAAACAAAGAAACTACGCTCTACGCTTGCGCCAACTTTAATTATGAGTTAATTCGTACCTTGGGTACTGATTAAAGAAAGAAATTCAACTTTAATTATGATTAAATTTTAATTACAACTTAATCACGAACTGTGCAAACGGCCGTAATTGGAAATTAAATTTACTCACTTTTATAAACAGATTCTATGTTAATTCACAGTTCAGTTTCTCATCTTCGAAGTCCGAAGTACTTTGAGAAGGAGTCAGCCTTGATAACGTATTAAACATCTTCAGACAGAATAGAGTAGAATAGAATAGAATAGCTTTATTATTGCAGTGTTTCAATACAAAAAGAACAATGCAAACGTCAGGTCAAGAGCAAATATTTATAAATCTATATTTGAGGTTAGAAATTCCTCTATATTGTATGGCTCTATTTCTAATAATAATTTGTACACATAATTTTTAAATGTTGACATTTTTTTTACAGTTTTAATATGTGATGGCAACTTGTTATAGTACCTCAGGCAATTATATTCTAAATTGTTCTCACTTAGTGTGAGTCGATGCTTGGGGTAGCGATAATCGGTTTTAAACTTTGTAGAATATTCACGTTGTAATTCATTATTCTCGAATAAGTATTTGTTTTTAAATAAGAAGATTAGCAATTCAAAAATGTAAATACCATATAACAGTTAAAATGTTAGTTTGTTTGAAGAATCCTCTGCAAGACTGAGAGTACTCGAGTTTATTAATCACACGTAAAATCTTTTTCCGTACCAAAAAAACTATGTTTAAGTCACTACCACCACCCCAAACAACGATTCCATATTTTATGTTTGAGTAGCAGCAACCATAATACATAATACGAAGCACATGCCAACTTACTATATCTCTAAGTCGACGAATCGCAAAGCAATAGCTACATAGTTTTTACAAAGTACATTGACGTGATCTTTCCATTTTAAGGTTTCGTCGACTGTAAGACCCAGCAGCTTAACACAAGTGCGGACGGGATATTCGCAGTTATTAATATTCACAGCTTCTGGGAGAGTTTGAAATTTGTTACATTTGCAGAAGATGACATTTGATTTATCGTGGTTAATTTTAAGCTGGTTGATAGTTAACCATTCCTCAATTGTATTTAAATAAGTGCTGCCTAGATCTATAACTTCATCTAGTGTACTACCAGTTATTAAAAAAGTAGTATCGTCCGCATAATTTACAGTTGAAAAGTTACTTACAGCAGAGTTGGGCTTGAGATTATAAATATCATTAAAATAAACGATAAATAGTAAAGGACCTAGTATGCTACCTTGTGACACACCTTTTGTTATGGTCATGTTATCTAGTATCTAATACTAGTATTAGATAATTAGACATCCATGTACAAAGAATATAATATCAATTGCTTCTCTCATACGCCGCTCTATTGCGTTTTCTAATGATTCCAAAAGAAATGACATCAAGCTAATTGGACGGAAGATACAAAGAGTAACTTTAGATAGTTCCGTTTCGAGAGAAATTTTGAAAGGTTAACTAAAAAGTTAAATTTATCAGGCATTGCATCCATTGGGATCTCTAACCTTGTTCTGAGATTATGCAAAACTGCTAAATATCCTGTTAGATTACCGATTTTAAAATTGTGTGATAATCTTTGCCCGTAAGCATTATTACAATACTCGATACAATGGCAATGTTCGATATTCACTCCACAACATCATGAATTTTTTCAAGATGTATACGTAACCGTTAACATCCCTCCTCCTCTCAACTCCCCCTCAGATCTGCTTTGCGGAAATTGACTATATAGACTTGAACAGGGACGGAACAACATCCATTGTGCGCTTCGATCGAAAAGCGCCCTCTCTCGTAAAATTTTATTATAAACTCGAAACGGTTAGTGTGACGTAAACACTTCTTTTCTATTACCTCTTTCTTCCTTTCACGGCCACTAACCTCCCCCGCACCTATAGATTGAAAGCAGCGTACGGTACAGTCGGCCGGCACCCCGCCTCCAAGTGCTTATCGATGCCGAACACGCATTCTGGCCGTCTAGGAGTTTTTAATTTATCCTCTCCCGTCCTCTTTGCGTCGCGTCGTCGGCGATTTTTAAGGTTATAATAAATCAACGCCCCCTGTCGTCGCTACCCGGTACCACAAGCAAGCCGAGAGAAACTTCCTCCTGTAGGGGTCTCATCTGTCGTGCGGATACTTTTTCCTTGCTTTTCTTCTGTCGTTCATCGCCGTCAAGTGAGCGGCTTCAGCTTCAATTTGACTGGGGACCGCCCTACGATGATGCAATGTAAACAGAGAAGGCAGACCGACCCGCGATGCGGAGGAAGGGATAGGCGTGGGTTAATTTGATGGATAACGGTCGCGATGGAACAACATTGATGATTGATCTGGCGAAAGTCGTTTGTTATTTATAACGGAAAAGGGAAATGTAAGCATCGAAACCCAATTGATATTGGTAGAGTTTAGTTTATTTCATTACCCACGGACTAAATATATCATAATATGTTACACACTCCATTAAAACAGCCATTCAGTAGCTACTTCGTGACATTCCCACAAACGTCAAAACAGATATTATTAGATTAGATTGAATTGAATTGATAACATGATTGAATGAGTCGTTCGGTGTATGACCACCAATTCAGGTCCGTTATAGACGAGTGTTATCCTAGATTTTATCATACAACTTTCTGACTAATTTTATCACGCCATACGAGGTCAACATACTTTCATTTTTGTTTTAAATTTAATTGGTAGTTATGGAGTAAAATTTTTGACAGATGTCTAGTAAAATATCCCTCAATGAAAACAGTTTCCGAATCATCAAGAATATTATTAGAGCATTACGTATCGGAATGTATGGTATGTAAATAGAAGGGTGGTGTTTACACTGCGACCTAAAAGATCTATTGTTGTCCCCTATTCTTGCTGCTTTACAGCTGGCTTCCAAATCCTATTCCTTTTAGAAAGTGTAGGATGTCAAAGGGCCCAGTCTAGGAAAGTCTCCCTCTTCGATTTTCACATGCTTCCCAGGTACAATGCCCTCGAGTTGCACAGTGCTACGCAGATTGAGAGGAGGTGGATGGATGTTTCATCCTGTTCCCACAAAATCTGCATTCAGATCTTTTTTCCAATTCAAGCTTACTCAGGTGTCCTTTCAGTCCACAATGGCCTGAAAGTATTCCTGTTAATATGCGAACATTGTTCTAACTCAGGTGATGCATTCGTGAAAACCTCTTCTGGTTATAAGTTCCAGAAGAATTTTACTTTGCCTCATTCCCTGGAGATTTTCCCAGTAACTGGATTTTCTCTGCTCCATTTCCATTTTTAAGTTTCTTCCAGTATTGTACTGCTACTTAACCGCAAAAGGGTTCAGGCCCTACAAAAGGCATTCCAGCCCCTTTTTTTTGCGAGGTATCCGTTATTTCGTTTCCTTCCACTCCTGTGTGACCCGGAACCCACAGGAGGGTTAACTTTATTTCTTTTGCCTAGCTCATTTAAGTTTCCCTAGGCATTCCCAGACCATCTTGGAGCTGATTTCATATGAGTTCAGCGCCTTGATGGCTGCTTGAACTATCAGACACGATGATAATCTCCTGCTTCCGATAGTTCCATCTAATAATGAGCTGAACACATCTTCCAATAGCGTATATTTCCGCCTGAAATATACTTGGGTATTTTCCCAAGCTTTCGAAAATATGTAGTTCTAGGCCATATATTCCTATTCCAGTTCCTTCTGCCGTTTTGGGAGCCATCAGTGTACCATTTGATGGCATTTCTATTCAAGTTCAAGATGGTGTTATGATCCCTCATCCTCCTGTTACTTAGCTTTATGGTGAATTCTTTCAAAAGCTAAATTTTTTTAAACATATCATCCCGGGCATGTCCCAGGTTTGATCAGCGTCAAGTAGATGGAGGCCTATGCCTAATCATTCCTTCCTTGACCATTCTTAGTGCGGTTCTTTTCGCCACACCCTCTACTACAATGTGGAGGGGGGCAAGATCCAATATTACTTCAATAGCTGCTGTTGGGCAGGTTCTCATAGCCCCCGTTATGCATACACATGCTAATCTTTGCACTTTTGAGAGGTTAATTCTCGCGGTGGCCAGATTAGTTCTTTTGCTCCATGCTACTAATGCATAGGTGATGATCGGTCTCACTATCGCTGATATCATCCAAAGCAGTATTTTTGGTTGCATCCCAGAGATTGCGTAAGTGCCAAGAGCGATCGATAGGTCGTATCATCGTTGCCTAATTTTCGCAAATCTAGTTTTTTATTAAATTACGCAAAAAAATTGGCAAAGAATTCTTTTATTTTAACGTAGTCCTTCGAAATAAATTATAGTTTATCACTTACAGTTAGTGAAATAAACCGAGTTGGTTTTATAAGGATATCTGTTGCAAAGAATTCTACCGAAAACAACAACCGAAATATAGATACGTATTTTTATGTTTATGCTAGTTTCAAAATGTATAGTAAATGGATGCATTGTGAAGTGAGCTTTCCAAACTTCAACACATTAGCTATGTTAACTGGAGTTGTGCGAAACTACAATTTTACGCAGCACGAGAAACGAGAAACGAGAAGTGATACGTCATTTGAAACCATCGTCTTGGATATATACCAGACGTCTACGTGCCTTTTCGAAGGTTAATGTTTTAATAAATCTCGATATTGATTAGATAATCTAGGCATTTCAACGAAATTAATTATTTAAAATATTGTGTTACTTGAAGTACTTGGTGGTCTACGTGCCAAAAAATCACAGTGACAACTGCAAATCCGCATATACTGCAGTAAAAATTTAGGTCTTCGTCTTGTGCGCCAAATTTGTTCGTATATGCGCACCTGTCTGAGGAAACAGTTGTAGAAGATGAAGACATTTTATTAAGAAATTGATAAAATCGGAGCGAATAATTTGTATGCTTGATAATATTTATATTAATGTATATCAATACAGGTGTTCAAAATGACAGTCGCCATATTCTAACTTCGTTATTATTCGACTACGTAGTCGTTAAATAGCAAACTATAGTATTTTTTCTCGTGATTATGAGGTGAAATCAAAAAAGAATTGATTTCGCATTGAAGATATGAAGAAATAATATTTTTTTTAATGGAACCTCCGTATATTTTGACATATTTGGAAGAATGAAAAATTCTAATCAAAAAGTTTTAATACAATACTACTCTAATTAAAAGTGAAGAAATGAAGGCATTAGCATAGTCAATAATCCAAAATTGCAATATCCAAACACGTTGAGTCAGGATAAGGAACCCTCATGTAAACTAATGCAAATGATTCGAATAACAATTCATTGTATCGATAAAAAGTGTAACATCCATTTAAAATAGAAAGTGATATAACCTGTCTAACCGAAAGTGCTATAAGTTGAAAATATTTGCTAAATGACACAGTAGCCATGGAAAACAGCAAGTTTCAAAATCAAATTCCTGCTAGAATTCAAAAAATCTAATGATCAATTCGTGAGACATCCTGTATAGAAAAGTAAAATTTCTTAATAATAATGCATGTTTACCTATTTAGTGTTTATATCTTTTGATTACGTACCTTGTTTCTAGTGATGAATAAACCAAAACATATAGAAGAACGCATTCTATACATTTTGTTGGAAACCGTGGCGTCATGTGAATCTACAAACGCCTCCGGAGCAATATACGGCCAAACATAGCTACGCTAAAGCCGTACCGCAATATACAGATATAAGAGTAATGGCTCCCCGTTTTCTGAACGAAATTAATCTTATTGAATGACCCTGGCGCTACTGAATGCGCAACTTCGTCAAAAAACATCTGAAGTTGAATCCGGCAGATTGCTGGAAACTAGCGCCCAGCACTCAATTAGTTTAAGTTATGGTGCTTAAATACCTCGTATCAAATGTTTGTAGCTATATGATATACTCATCACATTGGATCCTATTCTTTAATGTTATTTAAACAATCTGTTGTCAAACATATACAAAACAAACTACTTCAGTTGGCAAGTAGTTTACAGCATCACTATTAAATAATACACACCTCATTAAGTAACTAAAAACATAAAATAACCCAAACATAAAAGCCATATTATTATAATCTCTACAGAAAATCTATATTCTAATAATTTCTTTTCACAAAACAGACTGCTTATGTCATTATAGCTACCCAACGCATTTCGAAAATAGTCAACGGTTAACCCAATCTTGAATTTCAAGCCGAACTTAAAGCGTAAGCCAGACGCATCTCGGCTGACGCACCCCAATCGAGCGAATTGGATTTGACAGTTAAATCCGCGCTGGAACGATGGATGTCGGATCGCGCCCACACACGCGCTAAAAATTTTATAAATTTATGCGTTAAATTCGATTAAAAAGTACCCGAGCGTGTATTAGAAGTTTCTAATATCCAAAACTTCACCATCGACCGAGCGGAACGTATTAGGCCAGCGGGCTGAACGACGGACCGTTACACGTACATACTAGTCGAAAAGTATTACCGCGTCCCTCAAAAAAACGTTATTTGGAAATTTGAAACGGTTCAACTTTCGCCCATATTCAATACTTCATCAACCGCCAGCCTGCAAATATACTTCTACGAGAATATTTATATTGCAGTGAAGTGCATTTTGACGTTTCGGAATTGGGCCAACGCTCGAATCGAATAATATTATGAGTTGGTATATTTTCGAGTGATACTTGATCATTGGTAGCTTAACATATTGATTTTCATTTTAACGAGAGCGAATCACCGAAACCTCGAATAGTGTATCGTTGGGATGTTTTTTTTTTAATAATTATTTAGGGAGGCATAGGTCAGCATGATAATAACCTAATAATTTTTTTGACACACTGTCACTGACTAGTAGCATCGCTGTAAATTTAGGAAAGTGAACTATAATCGGCAATAA
>RXPK01005080.1:0-30168 GCA_004143645.1 Protaetia brevitarsis | reverse complement strand
TTTTATACATCCCTATTATCACTGGGGTGTATTTTTAATGCATATGTGGTGTTGTGATTTAGTTATCTGAACAGCCTGATTTTCATTTACGAGAATTCACAATTTTATTTGTTTTGAATAAGAATAATTTGATTTAAGAATTATTCAATGGAATTTTAAATTACGTTAGGTTAATTTTTTTTAATTAAATCCAGTCATTCAAATGTCTATTGTTCTTCGTGCTGACTTTAATGTGTATTCTATTAAATATTGTTGTTGTAATGTTCTGCGTTGTACGATTTTTGAGAGAGGGATTTTTGTTTGTTGTAGTATGTTAAGAACTTCCTTGTTGACTATTGACGTGAGTAGCGTATTTTAAATCTTTGTTGCATTTTGGAATTCATTTTATTGAAACTTAATTGTCTTTTGTTTGTAATAATTGTTAATGTGTTAAAGTGCACTTTGTAGATATAGGATAATTATTATTTTTTTGTTTAGGAAGATTTATTGTAGTTTTTCTCTATGGTTTATATTTGTTAAATGTTAATTTCTGTTTAATCTATTTTGCTGCTATCATTTTTTAATTTTTCTATCACCTCGTTTGAGTGAGTAGAAGCATTGCTCTTTCATTTAGCTTTTTATTTTTTTGTAATTTTTTTACATTTGTCCACGCTTAGATTATTTTAATTTGTGAAACCACGTGGATAGAAGTTCAAAGGTTGTGTATATAGAATAATCTTCCTGAACAAATAGAACCTTTTTTTGCTTTGCATAGGAAATAGCATTGTCCTATTTTAAATTAGAGTCTGTGGCAGTTTTTTATTTTTGGCCAGAACTTCAGTTCAGGATTTTTTTTCTGCACAATTTGTAATTTAACTTTTGTATAAAAATAAATTGATTGTTTGATAGCGTCACTGGGTTAAAAATTCTGTTCTTTTATTTTATAATAAACCTTTTCAATTTTTCGTGTAATTAAGAAAGTCTGATTTGATTTACTCACAATTTATTTTTCGTGGTTAGATTAAAGTTTTAATACGCGAGGGTAACTCTGAGATTACTTGTTGTATTATGTTCATTAAAATCTTTTCCGTTGAGCTAGCTAATATTTTTTCTTTTTCATTTTTAAATTCAGTTTAGTATTTTTATTTATTTCAATTAATACACAGCAGTACATACATATCTATGCACATTTCTGTATTTACGGCTGAATATCGTCCATACTGAATTAGAATGGGACCATTTGCATGTAACTGTTACAGCGAATCGGCCATTACTTTCCCGTAAGTGCATTAAGATAATACCGCTGAAGGAAAAGCGCCATCTGCACGAGACAAAATCCTTGAACAGAGGAATCCAATCCCGGACCTTGCCCCCTTTATACCTCATCCGGCGACCGCTTGAAGGATTAGGTCGTCTGATGAGGGTTGCTATCAATTAACGGATTTCTCCATCTTGATTGTTGCGGATTACCGTAGTGACCAACGAGGACCTAATTATTTTATAACCATGACTGATACAAAATTACATGAGACTATGGGTGTACCGAAGGCCGAGGGTTCTATTATTAATCGATAATTTAGGATTGTTTGTATGCTCTGGTGATTGTGGGATCTTTTGTAGTCTGTAGTTTACACATTGTTTTAGTGACTTTAATTCCGTCCGAAAAAAAATTAACAGAACCTTAAAAAAGACTTTTGAAATAAATATTTTACTTTTTCTTTTGAACAATGACTTTGAAAAAAGCAGAAATCTAAAAAGAGATAAAAGTTCAATGTTTATAACTTATATTTTACTACATTTTGAACGTGTATTGAAGAAAGTATACTGTTTTACTAAATTATTGCAGTTGCTTTTTGTATCAATCAGTAAAAAAGTAAGACAAATGGAAACCTGCCATTTATTGTTTAATAAGTACAATGTGAAAATATGCTATTTTCAGCTGCTATAGTTTCAAAAGAAATAAACAAAATATTCTGCTTTTAATTAGTTTGAAGAAAAATGTGTGAATGCAGAATGTTTTATATTAGAGAGAAGGAAAGTTACTGCGGAAATGCTGGAAATAGAAATATGCATTACAGTACGCATGTTTTTATAAGAGTTTGCTAGAAATCGAATTCAAAAGCATGCAAAAGCATATTATACAGAACGAAGGAAGTGATCTGGTTCGGTGCTTGGTAAATACACATTTTTTAAGGAATCATAATCTGGTTTCTAGTTTCTATCACCTTTAAAACTTTAAATCAAAGACTTCAACACCAAAAATTCATATTTTATGTGAACATTTAAGAGAAACAGAGCAACAGGAAGGTATCTAACAATAAGTATCTGTATACATATTTATAACGGAACATCTCAAATTAAAAGCGTCAATGCCAAAAGTGTCTTATAGCACGTATCGGACGTCTTTGTCGGCTTGCCGCGGTCTAGCTTTCTCGCCGGTATCCCGCCATCTTGCCAGCTGGGCGGTGGATCTGGCGTTTTTGTCGGATCGACGCAGCAGCTTTGCGCTGTTGACGCTGGGCGCTTCTTTTGCTTTCTGGCCGGCGCTATTGTCATATTTATGTTGGAATGATGTATCTACTAGGGATGTAAAATTTTGTTGAAAGTTCCTGTTACAATTTTTTGCTTTGGACCTGCAATTTAGATTGTTTTACTGAGTATTAAAGTAAAAACTGCATTTATTGGATTTACGATAATTAATACATTGTGAGAAATAAAGAAATTGTCACTATTATGGGTAGGATTAGGATTAGATCTATTTTGATCCCCTTTCTCCTAGAAGGCGCTCTCTAATTTTGCCCTCTTAATTAGGCCTATCATCTTTGAGAGTAGATGCTAGTTGTGGTTTTCCACGCCCATTACCAGAAATCGTGTCCTCGTCAGGTCTTCAAATTAGCGCCGCACATGAACTGGTATTTCTTCCTCCTCTTGGCAGGTAGCGTCTGTAGGTAGCGTCATCTACCAGACCTATGTTGTACATATACCTATTTAGACTACAGTGACCAGTGTGGACGTGTGGACTGACTGTCAGAGATGATTTTACCTGGTTCGGTCCATCTTTCTATTTCTCGGACACAATGGTGAATTGCAGCAACCTCCGCTTGGAACACCGTTGTATCTTTGCTGAAACTTACCGGAAAAGCCTTTTTAGGCTTCTTTGCGTATATTCCAGCTCCGACGGCGCAGTCCATTTTGGAGCCGTCTGTATACGAATTTGAGTCTGCTCTTACTGGAGTACCTGTCCCCGACTACTTCTTATCTGGTGTTATAATCTGATATTTCCTATCTAGGTTGAATTTTTGAACCATGACACCACATGGCATTCCTAAAAGGGGCAACTGCTTGAGTTGATCTCATTGTTCTCGATTGTGAGCGCGATTTACTTATTGGTACTTGACTATGCATAAATCTATGTGATGTAGACCTTTCAGTTCCTTATACAGTGAGGTCGTAAATGGTCCCCCCCTGATAACTTTTGAATGGATGAGATAGAGCAATGAAACAAAAAAACCAAGTGAAATTAGAGATAATGTTTGGGATTTTTTGCCTATAAGAGATACTCACATGGCTTGTGATTGTAAAATAGAGAGGCCGTAGCTATCTCTTTAAAGGAAGTAATTTTCATTTAGAAGCTTCATTTGAAGTATTTTCTATTACTTTTATGGCAATGCAAACAGTTTTTACGAATTTTCGAAATTTTTACCAACTTATCCAAGATTAATAATTGGAGTACTTACGTTACTTTTTCGATAGCCCTCGTATTCGCTTTTTTGGATATATAGTGTACAGAAACCTGTAATTACAGTAATCTGTAACATAGACACCCACACACATGACACATTACACTGACAGATTAAGACACTTTTGCTAAATTTTGCAAAAACGTCATATTTGTAAAATATGTCATATTTTACAGCAAATCGCTTCCTAAGTCACATAAAACCACAATATTTATACGAGGGCTATAGAAAAAGTAACGTAAGTACTCCAATTATTAATACTTGGATAAGTTGTTAAAAAATTTCAAAAAAATCGTAAAACTGTTTGCATTGCATAAAAGTAATAGAAATATCTTCCAAATGAGCTTCTAAATGAAATTACTTCCTATTTAAAATTTTAAAGATAGCTACGCCCTCTATTTTACATCAGAAGCCATGTGCGTATCTCTATAGGCAAAAAATCACAAATTATCTCTAATTTCACTTGGTTTTTGTTTCATTGCTCTATCTCAAAGCATTCAAAAGTTATCAGGGGGGGGGGGGCATTTACGACCTCACTGTATGTAAATATATAGCGGTGGCTGATTTAGAATTACCTCCATTGTAATGCTAGGGGTCGACCTCATCCCAGCCGTGGCGCGCAGACATACCAGTCTTTGTACGCCACTCAGCGTTCTGGCCGCCCCCACCTGCCGCACCTTTGGTCACCATCCTATAGCTCCGTACGTTATCATGGGTTTAATTACCCTTGTGTATAACCAGAGAGTCATCTTGGAGCTCCTCAATTTTTTCCATACGTTCTCCTGCACTTACCCAGGGCGATAGTGCCTTTATTGGATGTGTTTTGGATATGTGAGTTCCATGTATGTCTTTGATCAAACCATGTCCCTCTCTTTGACGTATGAATCCTTTCGCCTCCTATTACTAGTATGTCTATGGGGTAGCGAAGTATACTCCAGTAAGCCAGCAAACGTTGAAGCCCTAAAAAATAACGTTGAAGCAGCTATATGGGGTATTGAAGCTCCCATGTTTGGACGAATTTCAATTCTCGCATTGATGCAAGCCATCGTAGCCATGATGGCCATTTAGACGATTTTACTTTTAATTGTAATCTATTTTACTTTGTTTTAAAATAAAGAAACCGGATTTTTTTTACGACTTTTTCTTTACAATAGCACAAAATCCTATAGTCATTTTTGGAAAATCCTATATAGGTGAAAGGAATTATATTTATTTTCCTTGGTTACCATGCCCAATACGTCTGGACTTTTTAATCTAACGTATGAGCGTGTTCCGCCCAAATACGTAGACGCTGAGATTGTTATCTATGCAAAATAAAACAAGAAAGATTATGAATTTCATAAACGTTCAAATTATGCCCAGAAAGCTAGTGTTGTAAATTTCATAGGCATGCGTAGATATGGATATCATTACATGACATGTAGTACGTTGTACGTGTGCTTGCTGAAACAAATCACTTACTTTTCCGCGTGCGTCGGTCGACCTATCGCGATATCGGTCTCGTAATAACTATGACGCGAATTTCGTAACAACATTACGACATGACAGTAAGTCTCCCCCGAACTCTTTCCTTTCTTATCTCCGTCCGACAGAGGTCTATGTCGTCGTTACGTGCCATTTTATTGGCGACAGCTTTCTAGTCATCCATCAGGATAGATATTCAATAAATGATGGGGTATTATAGGAGGACTCTCTGATACGGTTCTGGGAGAGACCCGTGTTAAAAGGAAATAAAATAGATATTCGGCGTGCGATTTTTCACACGACTGCCGGCGTTATTATACGTTTTCACTGGTACTGCATCGCAATGAACCGCGGGTGAAGATGACATCTATTAGAATTTTTATGACGGTCTCCGGAATCATCGCCGAAGAATACTTTAATAGTCAACAATGGAAGTGATGTTACGTATGAAATCTTCAGATATCTGAATGTATGCATGTACATATACAAATTTACGAGAATTCGTGCGTGAAAATGACAAACTTGAATATAACGAAAATACCTTTGATTACTTCAGTGCATGAAGAAAGCTTATTGTAGTGAATGAATATTTAAGTGTAAACTAAAGGCGCACATTACATTAGTGTCAGCATACAAGATAATTTATTAGGCCACCGATAAACTATCATATGAAGCCAGATGTAATTTTAACAAAAAAAAAATCATTAGAACATATGTCCGATTTCATTCGTTTAAGGAAATAGAAGGCTCCAAAGTATTGTTTGCAAACATTTCAATGTTATAAAATACACAATAATGAATTCAGTAATTAGTTTTATGTATATATGGAAGGTGATATCACACTGTGACTTAAGAGATCTATTGTGTCTCTTATTCTTACTGTTTTACAGCTGGCCTTCCAATCTTATACCAGGGATAGGGAAGGTCCCAGGTTAGGTAAGTCGCTTCTTCGATTTCACATGCTTCCAGGTGCAACGGCCTTGAGTTCCACAATGCTACGCAATTTGAGAGAAAGGGATGAGTGCTTCATGCTGTTCCCCACAAAATCTAAATTCAGATTCCTTTGCTAATTCAATACTACTCAGATGTCAGTTTGCAATCACTTGAGAGTATATACTCCTAATAATATGCGAATATTGTCCTTACTCAGGTTGACACATTCTATAAACTTCTTCTGATTGTAGGTTTCCAGAGGAGTTTTAGCTTGCCTGGTTCCTTGGAGATTCTTCCAATAAATAGGTTTCCTCTGCTCCATTTCACTTTTCGGTTTCTTCAGTATTATACAGCTACTTATTCTGCAAATGGGTTCAGGCCCTACCAATGGTACTCCAGCTTTTTTGTTTTGCAAGATTATCCATTAATTCGTCCCTCTCCACACCCGCTTGACCCGGAATTTACAGGAGGTTTGCTTTATTCCTTTTGCCTGGCTGGCTTAGTTTCTCTAGGCGCTCCCAGACCATCATCTCCTGCTTTTAGTGATTCCTGTCAATATTAAACTGGACGCATTTTTCAATAGTGTGTATTTTCGCTTGGAAGCTATTTGGGTATTTCTCCAAGCTTTCGAAGTACTCGGTTCTAGGGCCATATACTCCAATTCTGGTTCTCTCTATCGTTTCCCTATAGCATTTGATAGCGTTTCTAGTCAATTTCAAGTTAGTGCTTTGATCCCAGCTTTGTAGTAAAACTGATTTTGTTTTGATATGTCATTCCCGGAACACGTCCCAGATTTGATTACCGTTAGGAGATTGAGACCTGTGCCTGATCGCTCCTTCTTTGGCTGTTCTGAGTGTGGTTCTTTGTGCCACGCCTCTCACCACAATGTGGAGAGGGGCAAGATCCAGTACTACCACGATAACTGCTGCTGAGTAGGTTCCCATAGCCCTAGTTGTGCATACGCACGTTAACCCTTGCGCTTTCTCGCGGTGACCAAATTATTCTTTTGCCGCAAGCTACTGATACATAAATGACGATGGGTCCCACTATCCTATTTTTGGATTGCATCCCTAATTTTTTCCTGCAAACTTTCTGCACATCATCAAGTGCTTGTTTGGCCTTGTTGCTTACTTGGAGTTTGTGTTTATTGCAGAGAAGGTTATTGTCTAGGGTATTTAATCTCGGTTCTCCAATCTATGTTTTGCCCATCCATTTTTATGGATTTGAGATTGGATTTCATTTTCCTAGTGAATGCTGCTAAGGTAACATTGAGTCCCAGCGATTGACACCATGCTCTCGTAAATTTGAGTCCTCTTTGAACCACGTCACTCTCAAATTTGCCTTTTGCGTATATGACAATACTCTGGTTGTACTAACCCAGGTGGTCTTATGCCACATCTCCACCGACCTGGTAGACACCAGCTGCGACATTCATCTGGAGGTCATGCCATCTATCTCCCTGTTAATTAATGTTTTAATGCTTTTGGCAGGTTCGCGTGGTGTGTTTTCAAGAGCGTCTCTATGTCTAGAAAGGCGCACTTACGGTTTTTTCATTCGTCAGTGCATTTTGAAGTTTGATCTAGTCAGCTCTACTATGCAAGCCTCAATGGGTTTGTTTGTTTCATAGGCGTGCTGACAGGAGCGCAACGGCATCCGTTCCAAGATATCTGTTCTGATATATCTACAGCCTTCTACATCGTATTCAAAATGAATGATGTAAGTATGTACGTTAGAACTGGGGGATTTAGGGTGCGTTGTTGCCCTGCTTTTGGTATAAATGGTGGCTTTGGCGGCTCTTCTCCAAGCTTCCGGAATATAGTTCACCTCCAAACTACTCCGCCTTATCCGGGTCATGTGGTGTGTGTTAAGATTTCGTCCTGCCCTTTCCGAAGCAAGACTGGAAGAATCCCGTCTTCCCTGACGTTTTGAAAGGCTGATTTGTTTACTACCTAAATAAAATACAACGCATTTTTGCTTCTCGAGAAATCTTTAAGGAATACCAATTTAACATAAATTGCTAGTCTCCAGGAAAACGTTCCTATTTGTTGCATTTAACTACTAATATGTAATCAATATTCTTAAATATAATCTAACCACGCTTTTCCCCTATTGGCTTCGTCTTTACCAAGTTCGGAGGAAGATCTTCAGACTTTTACCATAATTAACAACACGTTTCCCTCCGAATTAATGTAAATGCATGCAAATACATTAGGTGAGTTCGTTCTGTTGGAGGGCGCCGCATGTTCTCGCAAATATTCTTGTTAACTAGTCGAATAAGTAGGTGTTAGCCTAAAATTAAACGCGAGTAAATAGAGACGTGGTTGCTTTGACGAGCGATTATTGAAATTAAAATTCAACGGGTTGGGTGGCGTATAACCGGTCTGGAACGTCATTGAAAATTCATTACTTGGAACGGTTTAATTCGCCGGTATCGACTATTTAATTCCCTTTTAATTTAGCTCTCATGTTTCATATTTGCCACTTGATATTGCGCTACCTAGAATTATACCCTGGTAAATATTCGTCCGCGTATTAATCTAGTTATTAAATCAATGAACGTATTGTACGTGGCATAGGATATAATAGGATTTAGTTTCTATTATTTACGGATATAAATTGATAATTTGCTTCAATTTTAAAACGCAATGTTAAAAAAGAATTAAGCAAATAAGCCAATAAAGTGCTTGTAGTTAGTTAAATGACGATGCACTCGATATAATAATTAATGCAATTATTTAATTTCTTGATTTCGCTGAAATAATGTAGTGTGTCAAAACAAATTCTAATGCAAACCTTCAAAAAATCGTAAGAAATTCGTGCTTATTAATTTAGCACTAATTAATCCGTGCTAATAATTAATAATAAAATAAAATAAGTCTGATGGAAGGTATCAAAAACAATTCCGTTATTTTCGTGAATGAAAAGTAGAAAATAATGTGAAGAAAATTACGAAAAAAGTTATGCTGGGCCATTTTTAGATTTGGTTTGATATAACTGGTTATATTAATTATCGTATTTGTAAATTATTGCTTTTAGTCTAAGGAATTAAATATAGTGGCTCACAGCTTATTTGATACAGTGCATTTTTAAGAATGTAAATAGTTGCAATTTGAAATCTAAAAAGTGTATCGAAAAAATTTTGGTGTCGTTTTCCATTATAATAACTGTAGTTTAATGACGGAACATGTATTGCACAAAATTCATGTTTAACAGCGTAGGAATTAAGAACTGAAAATAGTGTTGAACTTTATTTCACATCAGTTTATTCGTTTTCTCATAAGAGTAGTAATTTGTATGGTGCCTTTAGCCTGAGCAACGCCCTTAACCTACTTTAAAATTGTGCATATGCATATGTTAACCAAAACTTCTACCTGTTTTTGATTTGTTTGTTTGGTGGCAATTCCACATACCATACATATTTTGTTTGGCCGAACAGTTTTCAAGTGATTTAAAAGGTAACGTGTAATATTAGAAGGTTAATTTAAATGAATTATTTGATTTAAAATAATAATAACTAAATAGCAAATGGGAAATTAATATTGCCACAAATCGGACTCATTGAGTGGGGACAAATACTATTGTATTGTAACGTTTTTCTACTCTTAAAATGTTGTCGGGGTTTATAAAAATACACAGGCCATATATTTAAATTAACTTAATTTATTAACGCACTTACAAACTACTTAAAATCTATTAAATAAGATGAAAATAAACACTAAAACTAAATCACTTACTACTTACTATTAAAAATCACTTATTAATTAAATCACTTAATTACTAATGTCTTAATTTATGTAAACGATTTATTTGCACCAATATTTATATCACACGAACTAATTCACTCGCATTTATTTTCACTAGTATCTTCGCTATTAGCTTATCTGCACAATTCAACTCGTATCCCCTGACTGACTCCCGACCAATCCCCACACGTTATTTATATCTGGCGCGAGATTTTTTCAGTTAGTTCTAGAGCGCGTTTCCAGATTCAGGAGAATAATCGCGATTCTTCGACCTGGTACTGCCCTCTGTCGTTCCTCTTTGGAACCTCGTACGTAGGCTTCTCTTCGCGATGCTAGCGCCATCTAGGGACGCCTATCGAAACCGCCAATTTAAAAATTGGCGCTCGTCACAGTATATATTGAGTGTCTAGTCTTGACGCGGGACATCCGTGTAGCGACGAGACCGTCAATAAAGAGTTTAAGTGGTGTTATATAAGTATTACCTCTGAGCTACCTCGTCACGCCCCAACGCAACATTGGGTGGAGGCGCCGGGCAGCTAAGAGTTAATGCTTATATAATAATTGTACCTACCTTGGGTTGCAGGAGCAGGAATCAACCAAAGACCAATGCACTTTAGCTCTTTATTGACGGACACTCAATATATACAATAATATCCATCCCCACTCAATTAGTCCGATTTGTGGCAATATTACAAAAGTTTATCAATGAATACTGCCGCATAAGAAATGAGAAAGTGGAGTGTTGCAAAATAAGCAAGTCTAGCCGCTTCTGGTGTTGATACGTGCGTAAATCTCTTTATCGCATTTAGACCAGCGGAGGCTCCACGTGTTCATTCCATTTAAGATGTGAATCAATGATGATGCCAATAATTTACTGTAGAGCTACTATTGGAATGTGCCGCAGATAAGACTAGCTCTTGTGTTTTACCACAGTTGACTTTTAGTTTATTTGCATTAAATCAGTTTTTGGCATCTTGAATTGCTTTATTAGTGTTAATGTAGAGTTTTTCAGTATCTGGAGCTTTCACGAGAAGCGAAGCAGCAGACATATTTCTGCCCCATGTACATTGGAAGGTAGGCCATTCAGATATACAATAAAGAGTAGGGTACTTATTGGTTTGTAATTTTCGCAGCCATTTCGGTCACCCTTTTTATAAATAGGTTTAACTTTTCCTACCTTTAATTGATTTGGGAAGATACCGCTCTCAATGCAATTGTTGAGCATTTCTGTTAATGGTGAAGCTATTTAATGGTACATTTCTTTTAATAAATTTGTAGATATGTTGTATTCATCTCTAGTGTTTTTTCCTTTAGATGTTTAATTATGCTCACTATTTCACCCCGTGTAATAGGTGTCAAATAGAGACAGTTCTCATTTTTGATAGTATAATTGCGTAGTAGGTCAACTACCATGCTCCTCGATTGAATGCTTTCCACTATTTGTTTGCCCACTTCACAGAAGACTACATTTAGATTGTCAGGAGCTCATTACACAGTCTGCAATTGCTATCTCCAGCATTGATGCCAATTTTCTGTATGTGTCCTTTCAGAGTATAGTGTCCTGTAAGGAGACTGTTCCGATGCAGGGAAGCTTCCTACTGAGCGGCAGCAGTTTTTCGGCCTCTTTTTTTGATAGTTCTTTAATAAAGGTCTTACCATGAATTTGCCTGTTTGTATAATCCCAGTGTTCTCTGCGCTTCTCTTTGAGCCAATCCTTGTTGTGTTGTGTTTCTAGTCATTCCTAGAACAGGTTCTGGGCCTACATATGCAATGAATGATCCCTTTCTGGCTAACTCATCGGGTTTTTTTCGTTTTCTTCGATTGTCGAATGCCTGGGCACCCACAGCAAAGTGTCTTTATTACGGTCTGACAGGTTATTCAGTTCTCGAATACTTTACATATCTTTGTGCTTCTCACTGCACTACAAATTCCAGCTCCAGTTCTGTTTCCGGTTTTTGACCTTCCGTAAATCAGATCAGTTTTCTGAACCTGTTTCTGTAGTATTTCGAAATCACATGATCTGATTTCGTTCTCGAAAGGATGCATTCTACCGGATGAACAAATTATTGTGTCCCAATCCTGTATATCTGCCACTTGGTGGTTTTTGCAATCTGAGATGCCATAGAGGCCTAGGAGGCATTCCATTGCTGCTAGGTATGGTCCTCATTGCTTATGTTATTCCTATACATGCCAGCTCCTGATACTTGCTAAATTCAGTTGTAGCAATTTGATGCTGCATCATTATCCACTAAACTAGAGATGTATAAGTGATCGTGGGTCTCACCACCGTGATGTATGTCTAGTACATTAGATTAGGTTAATCCCATGTTTATCAATGGTAGTAAATTCTCCTCTGTTTACTAAATAAATATATTTTTTTTTTAAATATACACAGAATACAGACGTGATGGAAAAATATGTAGTTAGAGAAAATTGTAGTACAATGTAATTAAATCCTATTTTACCCATTTTTATGGTGGCTATTACATATTTTTAATGGCACTAATTTAAACGATATTAATCCGTAAAAAATAGGGCAATAACAGATGGTTTGTTACTATTTCTCTATGAATTATTTTATAACTTAAAAGAAACTCAAATATTAACCATACTATTACGTACTGATTTTGAATCTGAATAAAAAAAAATATTTTTAATCTGTGTTAACAGCTGACATACCTTGATTTTTTTCTTTTATAATTTCGAACTAATTAACTCTTACGCGAACCTCTTTTCAATTTTATTTGACCAAGTGTGTGAACACGGCCTCAGCACGACCGGTTGGATGAAAAGTTTCTGGCATTTTAGATTTACCTAAAATTACATTCTCTGGAAGCCCGAATGTGAAATGTAAATGGGGAGAGAAAAGTTTTTTCGAGCGCACTTAGTTGTAATGGGTGCGAATTCACTAAATGGAACCGAATAGCGAGTGTAACGTAAACTAAGTGTGCTAAATGTTATAATTAGTAATAATAACTGGTCCAGTAGGAAGAGCCGCCCCTTTTTCTATCGTTTTATTGCAGGATAGGGACGTCGTTTCGGGTACAATTAAGTACGCTGCGATAATCGTACCCAATCTCTTTTATAATTTATATGTGTAATATGCATTTTGATCAAGTGGCGTTAAGTTTTCCCAATTTGTCTTTGCACTAACGTTCATATTAAAATGTCATATTGTATGCTTAAATAGCAATAGGACTTTAAAAAAGGATAGACTTTTATATGCCTGAAGCTAAAGTAAGTTTTATATTTAGCATATTTATAACTCAACAGTAATATTAAGACATTTGCTATTACTTGGACTGTGGCTATTATAGATTTCTAAGAATTCAATTTTTTTTGTAAACACGTACATGGTGATTTAGCAGAACACATAGCAAAGAAAAAATACCTAAACAATTAATCGAAAAAGTGTTATAAAGCGTAGTACACCATGCTAGGTCTCTTTCTGGAATTACTAACATAGAATAGTCGTGTGTTCTCGTTTCACAAAGCAATCTACGGAACTGGCAATTTATGAATTGCCAGACTACATTTACGCGCTCCTAGATGCGCACATCTGAATTTTCAAAGCTTGAATGTGGTAGTCATGAAAGTGGGTGTACACACTTGGAGGGACACTGATGATCTTAATAAGCAGAAATTCGAATTCGATTCTACTGTTGCCCCTTTCACTGCTTTTTGCTGCTATCGTGATTTCAGCTCCGCCTAGGTGAAGTTTTGCAGTTATTTATTTAAGATATTTTTCTTCCATTTTTTATTATTGAATATAATATTATATCTGTATATTTGTAGTTAGATCTGAAGATTAATCTAAAAAAAAAAAAGAAACTATAGCTTCAATTAACAAACTAAAAATACACTTTGAGGAGTGCTCCTTATACCAGCCAGTACTAATGGTTAATTACCACTATTAATTGCACTACTCTTGTAAATTGTGGGCCAACGTTTTACTAAAAATTACAACTAGGATTTGTGCTCATAATACCACCACCAGCCAATTTTTGGCAATGGAAGATTCGACTTTGAGGAACTAATTTTGTTATTTTGAACTAACATAATCTAATTTTTCTGACCGGAATCTAAATCACTTGAAGAAATTAAATTTGGCAAGGTAAGTTTAGGATTTTCTGTTTTCTACTGGAAATGATATCAATTGCTCACGTCTTCTTGCTAATGCGAAGCTAACTTTTTTTATAATTCTTGATACTGACCATGTAAATCTGATAACAATATTGAGTACATTATTATAATAATTTTATAGATGCACTTATAAATTATGTACTTAGTTATAGCAAGAAGTAAGTAACTAGCGTTTATTAATCCTTAATAATAATCATCGGATAAGTCAAAAGAAGAAAAGATAAATAATTTACAAAGAATTAGCAACTAAAAGTATACATAAGAAAATAAATTAATTCAAAAGCACTTTATGTTATCTTGTTGATATGATCCTTTACTGAATTATCGTAAAGCAATACGAACTTGTAAATCAGCAGAAATACTTCCACCTCTTGCACACATAGGTTGCAAATCATTTCTTAACAATTCTATTATATTTCTTACAATATTTTTGGAAACCTACATTTTTTTTTAATTCTCTATCACTTACTGTAATAATTACTCTAGTTTTCCTAGGTTTGCAATATTTTCGAAGTAAATGAGGGTTTCTTAAATTCCATACTTCTGGAATATGCCTCTGATCACGACCTCATCCATTGTGCAGGTACACTGCCTAATGTTTAATATATAAATTTTAAGGTTATGTCTCTAGAATATCATTCTTAATACAAGCCCCACGTACTACTAAATAATTACTATTAACTTTATTTTCACTAACTTTGAGCAATTTATTTTCAGTGATCAAGTGGATAGAGTTTCAGACGTAGAGTGAATAATATCGAGTTTTAATATCTTGGCAACTTCTTGGCATGCTGAAAATCAAATCTTGAATGTAATGCTGGAAATATTTGGCCATTCTTCCAAAACGGCAGTTCGGAGTGATAGTGATTGCTTGCATCCACTTCCCGTGACCTTTTTAGGTAATCCCATAGGTTCTCTATGGAATTAAAATTTGGAGAGTTCGCTGGCCAGTCCATGTGCGTAATATTGCTCTCTTCAAAAAATGCATTAATGTGCCTTGTTCTATGAGGACGCGCGTTATCATCATCAAACACCAAAACCATCGCCTATTTTATTGATTTCGCTAATGGTTATCGCGCTTAATCGCCGCAAATGTAACATTAAAAATTGACAAATGGCAACACTACAGGTTGTAATACTTCATTAAGATACCTACCACTATTCATTATAGCATTTCCAAGCATAACCAATTCAGTACGACGAGTCGCAGAAATATCTCCCCAAACAGTAATTGAACCACCCCCATAAGCTTGATGGTAAGTCAGGTGGTTCTCAATATAGCGTCCTCATCTGTTTCTCCAAACTACCACTCTTTCATCTGAGCTATGGAGACGCAATCTGGTCTCGCATTCCAATTCGCATGTTGATGTGCTCACTCTAGCGTTCTCATTTTGTAGGCTCTCGTCAACAATGGACAATTTTTAGAAGATCTGGACCTTAAATTTACCGCATGGAGCCTTCTTCTTACTGTTTGAGTGGATACTTCAGTACCTGTTGCATTCAATAACTGAATTTGGAGTAGAAAATTTATTCCTTCGACACTGAACCGTAATAAAACGGTCATTTAAACCTAACAATATAATATATAACAAAGTATGTAAATACACAATGTACACAATCAAGGTTAATTAAATGTTTTTAAAACTGCAGGGTCAATTTAAAAATAATAAAATAGGTGAAATAAATAAATAAAACAAATAAATCATATAAATTAACGAATGAGTAAACTAATTTATGTAGATACGAATGTAAACAATAACAAACTGCTATATTGGGAGGCTGTTGTTTGAAGTGAAGTTAGGCTTAGAAATTTAGATCCCGATGACTCATCCACTGTTTAAACTGTGGTATCAGGTAAAGAGTTATAGTTATAAAGCCATTAATTATGTGATTTATGAAATTTACTTGACTTGGCCAGGTCACAGCGAATTAAATGTGGATTTTCGTGTATTATATTCATGAGATTGTGAATTTGTAAGGAATTTAGTTTTATTATTATGCTCATATATTGATTGGCGGTTTGAATAATAATAAATTATATATAGTTGGGATAACTATACTTCGAAAATATTCTCTACAAGATTCTCTAGACGATAAGTTGTCCATTATAGGTTTTTCTTTTGTAATAATAGAATTTGTTTAGCATTTACATCATCTGCCCAGAAAAGTAAACCATAATTCAAATCTGTACCAAAGTAGGCATGATATAACATTTTTAATGATGAAGGATGACTATTTTTTTATATTAATTACTACATAAATTATAGAATTTAATTTTGGAATAACTTTTATATGCGGCTTCCAGACTAGGAAAGAATCAAGTATGAAACTCAACAACTTATAACTACCCGCTGTTTCATTTTGCATATTCCTTATCCACAAATTTACTTTATGTGTACGCTCAAAAATTAATAATTTAGTTTTATCAATGTTAATAAGTAATTTATTGTGCGAGAAAGAACTATAAAACTCTGTTAACTTTAATTGTACATTATGAGCTCCAATTATTTAGCAGTTCATAATTGCATTCACTAGTTGCACTACCAGTATTTAGTAAAATACTATGAGTGTGCTTCTATGTTTTTAACTAGTCTGCTAATGCGAACTTGATCATAAATAATGCTCTCAAAAACTAGGGCGTTTTCGCTAATGGTGATCGCGCTCAATCGCCGCAAATGTAACATTAAAAATTCTTTTTTTGTGTTTGCTATAATAGTAGAAACGTGGAAAATGAATGTAAAGCTAAATACATGTATATGCTCATCTATATAGCTAGTAATTTGTGTATTCTAATGTACTTTATGCAATATTTTATACCATTTTCTCAATAAAATGAATCGTTTACTTATGCAAATCCTTGCGATAAAGAAAACATTCTCCAACAGATAAGGCCTTCGTAAATTTTATACTGGAACCTATGAAGCAGAGTTGTCTATTATTCGCATTCGCTGTGCGTTCAATGCTATTCGCGATTCACGCTCGAGGGGCATACGTCATTAGTCTTCATACCGATGAATATTCAGGAGCGTTGTTGCTTGAGCTTTGTTCATCGTCGCCTTGCTGTTTGCTAAAGCTTCCATCGCCGCTGATGCCAATACAATAGATTATGTTATGTATAGCAAAGACTGTAAACCAAGGTGTTTAGATTGGCGGTTATTTTATTTGGGTAAATATTGTCGGTTAATTTTAAATGTAGGCAATTTTGTAGCCGAAGGTTAAAGTTACTTAGAAAATGTTGTCTTTTATATATGATTTACACTTTGAATAAAGGAAAAAATGTGTTTCACAAAAAAAAAAATTACCTAAAATTACACTGAGAAAACAAGAGAAAAGGAATACCACCTCAAAACTAATTATGTTAAAGAGCACCCGCGCATAGCAAGGCTTTCCCAGCCCAAATCAAAGTTTGGGAAATTTGGCAAGTTTGGTTCATGTGTAACGATATTTCAGATCGAATTCCAAACTATTGAAGTCCTCTCTCCAAACCTTTGAAGAAAAGTGCCCAATTTTTGTTACCCAATTGATTTGTTTTTAGTGGAGAGTTAAGCATCTGCGTTAACAAAATTAGGTATTCAATCATCAAGACGTTTCGACACGTTTGTTGTCTTTGTCTCCGCTGTTTTATTAGGGACTACAAGCTTCCTGGCGCAGCAACTACGATTGCCAAACAGAGAGAAGATGTTGATCATACGATGCACTACGAGGAGACAGAGAACTATATCGCCAGCTACTCTGTAACCGCCATTAGGGGTAGATACGCACTCTTTGGGAAGGCTGTCAGTTCTTTAGGATATCAGAGATTATTGAGGATTCAGACAGAAAGAGTATTCTAATTACAGCATAAACAAACAAAAATTACAAAATATAGTTGCATAGTAAAGATTACAAAGTGACAAAGTGAAATTAGATATTTATATGAAAAAGAAACAAAACTTAGAGAAAATAATTAAACGTATCAGAAATATAATTGTTTAATTCAGCACGAGTACAAGTATTGATGTCAGAGTCTCTAAATAGAAAGTTTATTGAAGTTGCTGCCCATGACAAAGGACATATGAGAACGCAGCAAAATGTTACTTCTGGCAGCAGACAAGTAAAAAGTAACGACTCGGCACATAAAAATTGAGTTGTTCTAAAAGTGAGGGACAATCTACCAATCTTCTGGCAACTCCAAATAGAAAGTTGATGCTTGCTGAGACTCTTCGATAATGAAGCGGTAGTAAGTTGAACAGGGATAACAATACAGAGTTATCCGTATTCCTTGGAGGGTATATGTGATCCATTCTGAACCACAAAAATTTTACAAATCTGCGCTGAATTCTCTCTACCTGATGTTTGTGGTTAGCGTAGTAAGGAGACCAAACAACAGAAGTGTATTCGAGGCGCGAGCGTACTAAAGAAAAATAAAGGGTTTCTAAGGTATTGAAGTTAGAAGAGGATTTACAGTTGCCGATAATAAAGCCTAACGAAGGAGAAGTAGATTTAACCATAGAGGCGTAGTGTTCAGTAAAAAGTCAGTCGAGAATCTAAGTTACACCCAAATTCTTAATAATTTGACAGCTCCATATTATTCAAACTATAGGTGAAATAGAGATGTGTTAAACGTCTAGAGAAGGTAATGATTTTGCATTTGTTAATATTTAAAAACAAGTTATTCATAGCGCAATATTATTGATGTCGTTTTACAGAGCAGTACAGTCAGCTGCAACAAGAAATTTTACGAAAAATTTTAAGATCATCGACAAAAAGTAATTTATTAGAATGAATAACGTTAGTGATATCATTAAATGAAAATGTTAAAAAGCAAAGGGTCAAGGTTAGACCATTGGGTACTCCTGAATTGCTACATAATCTCTGGAACAGTAGTCATTGAAGAAGACATTGGGTTCTGTTGTCGAGGTAAGATTTAAAAGAAAATTAGGTTGTTAATTTAATCCAAACACTAAGCTTTCCGAGAATGTGTCCATGATCCAATCGGTCGAAAGCTTTAGTGAAGTCCATATAGGAGAGGAAATGTAGAGACTAATGGACGGGAAAAAATTGGCACACAGACATTATTCAAAGATTTTGGCAAAGTTGGCCAAGATTGCTATGGGTCTGTAGTTCAACACATCTTTATGATCACCCGCTTTAACAATGGGAACAATTCGTGCCACTTTCTATTTGTTAGGGAATGTAGAAGTAGTGAGAGTTAAATTAAAAAAATTAGTTAAGGGCATAGCAAAAATGTAGCGACAATCTTTAATTAAAAATGGGGGGAATGGCAGGAATGAGATCATGGCTCGAGCTACATTCGTTTTGAAGTCTGCTAATAGATTGCACAACATCTAATTCAGAGAGCGAATTGATCCCAATACAAGAATAATGGCGCATAAAGACTGCTAAAGTATTTAGCAAAGCCGTCCACAATAGATTGAGCATCACTAAGAAGTTGATTGTTAAGAATCATGCTGGTGGGTAGGCGGCTTTGTTTCCTCTTCTCGCGAACGTAGGACCATAGTTACTTTTAGTAGTTAATTAGTTTTAATAATTGCTCCCATGTTGCGTAAGTGTTGCAAAGTTTGTGTATTGTTGGAACGCTTGTACTATTCATGTAGACTATTTTTCCAGGTTGATATTACGTATAATCTCAGGGGTAAACCACTTGGGGTGTTGATGTTTTCGTGTAGTGACAACAGGCACAAGCTCATCAAATATTGAAAAAAGAGTGGAGTAAAGCATTTCACAGGCAGTATTCACATTAGAGAAAAAATCATGAAAATTCCAGTCAACATTCAAAAGACAATAAGTTATGCAGGAAAATTAGCCTTCCGAAAGTTATATATCTTTTCCTGTTTAGTAGAAAATACGTTAAAACGAGTTTGTAGGATGCCTATGTTGATAGAAAGACAGGGATGGTAAGAATCCTCTCTAATGAAAGGCAGAGTGCAATGGAGACTGGCCTTGTGATGGCCAGTCGAGAGTACGGCCATGTGTATTAGCAATGTCATTATATTGTATGAGGTTGCACATATCCAGAAGACTTTGAATAGCCTGAGACGTATTTTTTTTTAATTACAATTAGAACAACGTATTCGGGTGCAAACACACTATTTCATAAATAACTTTCATCAATTCTTATTTCATAAATGAAAAATCCACAACTTTTTAGATTCCTTCTTTTAAATAAATAAAAACCAGTCTTTAGAATAGGGGAGTAGTTGTTATAAAGCCCAAGGCATTATGACTTAAACGGCTAGGCGTAAGAGAGTGGAGTATTATGATTTTCGACGCTTCAGGTTTCGTGCAGGCAGTAACTCACAATTGATTAAGTGAATAATACGGCAGAATAATATTAATTTCATTTGAAATGTTAAAACTTGTAGTCAATTTTGGGTTCCTGTTTACCACAATATCATTTACATATTCTTATACTATTAATTGCATTTCATTATGTGATTATTAGTATGCTGTTTCCTTCTACCCTTTCTAAGTATATAAATTAAAAAAAAAATGGATTTCGGATCTCTTTGATAATTTCACGTAATTAGTTCGGTTATATACTTACTTCCACGTCATTTACGAACCAAGTGACGTTCATCGCGGGTAGATGCTTTGGTCAGTTCCTTTATTTCGCATCGGCGTCTACTTTCAGTACATCCGTTCGCAGGACGGGACCCTCGTCAGGGATATCTGAAACGTTGACGTTTTAATTAGACATTATTATAATACATACCCAAAGATGATCACAAATCATCCACACAGTCCATAGAGTAATTGTAGCGTTAGTTTTAATACTTATCCATGCTCACTGTTCTATTAAAATAGCTTATAAATGCTTTATTTTAACAAACATCTATTTACATCTTTTAAAATTGAATGGTTTTTTGATAAGAAAAATGAGAGTGTTAAAATTTAAGTATAGTCTTTGCTTGTTTTTTGTGTTATTGTGCAATTAAAAGTTATTAATGAAATAGTGTAATTATAAATGTGTGTGTAAAGATATACAATATCTATTTAAAAGTTTATGGGTTAAAAAAGTTTGCTTACTGGTGCAGTTATTATATAAGGTGGATCACGCTTTACGGCACGAAATATTGTGGCCAAAATATGCGACATTCAAAAAATTTCCTTTGCAACATGAACCTACACTTTTAAATTATCCATATCACAGGTGTTTTAAAACCCTAAAATATCAATGTGTTTTAAAGAACCCCGCATGTTATTAATTTTAATCACCAATCAAAAATAAGCTCTTTTAAAAGTTTAGTATATGCTGTTAAACTAACAAATTGTAGAAAGGGGTTACGAAAAAATATAGAACTACAGAGAGTGCTTGTAGATTTTAAATTAGCTTTTATGTATGTTATAGTATGAATAGAGGAATAGGAATAATGAATAACAGGGATGCACAAAAGCAATGTACAACAAAGGAGAGAGGACTGAACATTAACTAGAGGGTAAGCAGTATATTAATATAGCACTAAAGAGGTGATACGGACTATAGGAGAGCGCGAACCATTTAAGCCTTTGTAGAAGAAGAGAGGAGCCTAGCATTATATTATCTGTCTATCTTTGTGCGGTCAATAGAGCTGACTTATTTTATGTATATTCAAAGCCCAGCCTCTCAGACTGTTTATAGTGTATGGTTGATTTCTGTTTTTCACGATTAGACTTAATATAGCAGGTGTCTCCAGGAAGCGCATCGTCGACATATGAAAGTGTATACACTGAAAATTTGAAATTTCCGTATACTGAAGCAGTCGCTATGAACTAAAACTTTTTAATTATCTGACGCATTGTTTGTACCGGAATGGCTTCAATTTTGTTATTTCAATGGAACACCCTGTTTATATACCCTTTTAATTCCCGTCAATTCTAAATAAGTTGTTAAAACAATTATTTGTTATTCAACCAGTTAAAATATTTGCTTTTTTTTAAATTTGACAGATGTATGAATGCATTGAACTTCTTAACTGTAAAAGTATTTAACTTGGAAATTAAAAATTGTTGAATTGTTACCGAAGGGTAGCATCAAACAAATGAAGTTCCGAAACATTATACAGCGTGTCTGAATTTTAGTTAAACTTCGAATTTAAAATTTGTCAACTGTTGTTTTAATTACAATACCTATT
This sequence comes from Protaetia brevitarsis, assembly GCA_004143645.1. NCBI lineage: Eukaryota > Metazoa > Arthropoda > Insecta > Coleoptera > Scarabaeidae > Protaetia > Protaetia brevitarsis. The sequence goes on along the minus strand of RXPK01005080.1, from coordinate 8,052 downwards.
TCTCTTTTATCAAACCTACAAAAATACAAAAAAAAAATCAAATCATACGCCGTAAATGGATTTTTTTTAAATAATTAGTTAAAATTTATGTATGGGTAAGAATTTATCTTATGTATTTTTTTAAACATTCTCTTTGTCTTTTTTTAGTATACTCTGGTCAGCATGACCATTCGGCAAACACCCGCATTATGAAATGTCACTTAGATCAATTATGAACAATCCGGCACGTTTAAATTTAGTACGAGATTATTAATTTGTTTATTATTTATGCAGAATGCAATAAAATGATATGTGATATGTGCTATTTTAGATGGTCAGAACAACCATATGAACATTCACCGTTTGTTGAAGAAGTACGATTAAGATATTTAGAAAGCATTCTGGAGGAAGCGCTAGAAAGAGCTTTATGCTCCGAGTGAAATATATTATTTTCTCTACAAGGGCTGACCGACAAAAAATGCACAGTGCTTTTGGGTCGGATTTCTACTAACGTGTGGACCTTAGCGAAGCGCAGTACTGAAAAACGAGTATTTCAATTATTCTAACGTACAATTAAAGGCATCAAAGGCCATGCGAGGTTGGACAAACTATAGTGTTTGGCCGGGCTCCGATCAGACCCATTCAAGCTCCGCACCGCAGTGAAAATCAGAACTTAACTTTGTTATTTTATTAGTGAGTCAAACGACATCATTAAATGAAATCATTAAATGAAATACTTAGATACTGTTTATTTATTACTGTAATATTGAAAGTAAAACTATTTTGTTTGTTTAAACTGCTACCAGCGGTTCAAATATCATACTCATAACCTTACATTAGTTGAAACAGTATTTTCTCTATTTCTGACTGTGTCTAGGTATCAAATTTGATAGAAGATTCATGTAGACCAATCAGATAAGAATTTTCATTGTCGTTTTCTTTTTATTCGTTATAGAATCATCTATATATCCCTCGGCAACACAGTCGTTAGGATTTGCTAACATTAAGTGGAATGCTGCTTACTTTGAAACGTTTGCGATCTTATCAATATCCATTTTAGCATTTTATTAAAAATCTAGCCAAGTTTGATCTTAAATTATAATATAATAGCTATACATCTTATTCTATCATCCAAGTAGGAATGTCAAATGATGGTAAATGAACGAGATTTTTAACCTTGACCAAGATTACATACTCTAAACCTTTAATATCTTTAATAGTCTTGCGTTTTTACGTATGCTACGTTTTTACGATTGCTACTGCGAATATGGATATAATTTACAAAATAACTAACATTAAATTCAAACATTAAATCTGTGTTTTGTAAGAACTGTCTGCCCTAGTGGTTAGGTACATATATGTGTTGTTTGACGCGTTATGTAAGAAATCATCAAAATTTTGTTTAGATAACACTTTATTCATTTCTCACCCTTTGTTGTTTTACAAAAGTAATTAGCTTAGCATATTTAGCAATATGTATATTATATGTTTATTTTCTATAGGAAAACTATTTCAGTTTAAAGACTTGGAATTTTTATGTTCAGCTGCAAATACACGGAAAAATCAATTTATAATTTCAACCAAATTTCAATGATGAAAAATTAATTAATGCAACAAAATATTTCATTATTTCAAATAAATAAAGGGTTAAATGCGCTATGTCACTGTATTTCTTCACCTATATCAAATGAAATGGTAATAAATGAGAGTGTTATAGGTTGTGAAATTCATTGTTATTTGCCAAGATTTTGCTAGATTTGTCAATTTATACCGACAATTTTATATTTCATACCGAAACATGTTAATGTAGGTTGCGTTGTTGCGCTAATTCATTCATTATCATTTCAGCTAGTTCAGTATAACATATACACTAGTGCATGATATGCCGAGTGGCACTAAAGAGCTTTAAATAAGCGAGAAACGACCTGTCTCTCTATTGCGATAATAGTGAATACTGTGCACATTAATCAATGAACACGTCAAAGCATTTTAAAAATGCTTATGTAAGATCGAAATGCGTGCTGAATGTGTGCACAGAAGCAACCATCCTTCTATGCAAAATGAATATCGTTTGCAAATAACGTTCGAAATGTATAACACGCTGCTGAAGCGTACGTACAGTGTTTCCAATTGTTTCCAACTGCCTGAATTTATATTTCACATTTGTGATCAGCAACGACAGGTGGCGCCATCAGTTGTGATGAGTTTACAGTATTTTATCAGCAGAGGATGTACAGGGTATTCCACGTAACTGGTTCATTAAAAGTTTATGATGTTCTATTATTTACTTATATTTGAGATTTTGGCACCAGTATCTGTTCGATTGGAACTATAATGAAAATACCTTAACCAAAATATCACTTCCGGATGACCCGAAATGGATGTCAACTTTGTTATTTTAAAATGAATGATATAATTTTTTTATTCATTTTTGGATTCTACAACTATAAATACGTCAGTTTTCATTAGCTATTCCTACAGCTACATGTTGCCGTTTTTGAGTTATTTAAGTTTTTCTTTTTTTTTTTAGTCATTTAGAATGTAAAGTGTGCTTACCGTTTCTTAGAGTAATATCTACATTCATAACATAGCAAATTTGGAGTCTCTACTTGCAGTATTAGCCGAGATATTAATTTCTCAATGATGCAATGATTATGATTAAAAAAAAGAAAAACTTAAATAACTCAAAAGGCAACATGTAGCTTATAGAATAGCTAATGAAAACTAACGATTTATGGCCGTAGGATCAAAAATGAATAAAAAATTATATCATTCTATTTAAAATAAGAAAGTTGACATCCATTTCCGGTCAACCGGAAGTGATATTTTGGTTAAGGTATTTCACATTGATAGTTCCAATCGAACAGATACTGGTGCCAAAATCTCAAATATAAGTAAATAATAGAACATCATAAACTTTTAATGAACAAGTTACGTGGAATACCCTGTATGCAAATTACTAGTAGCATTTTTCCTTTATATTATTGTATTAGTAACTCAATGGAGTAATTCTACTTGGTGTGTTCAGCAGAAAAATGTAGTGGTTAGTGAGAGTATGATATACTCGAAGAAAAAGAAAAATTCTGTTTGTATAAATTTCGAAGTTTTTAAAATAATCAATGGAGTTTATCAGTTTAAGTAACATATTGTGCAATAAAAGAGTCCAAAAATTATTCTTATTTATTTTATTTAAGTCTAATGGAAACCAGTTCACGTTCTAAATCACCATCTATTCTATAAATTCCATAAATGTCCGCATTTATGTAAAACACATCTCGGATTATTTTTTTTCGTAAAGCGGCGGAAAGCTCGCCGCGAAACCCTCTCAATTTATCGCCACATATTAATATGAAATATAACGTTTCATTTCGCCGGCCATATTTTCGCGCCGGGATGCGGAGTTAACGTGAGAAATTTAATTTCCAAAAATAACAGACTGTTGGAATTTAATTTAGAAAAAAATAAGAATTTATCAAAACCGCTATTTTTCATTGGGACCCAGAAATCCTAAAAATCCCCTTTTCATGATGTTACACAGAATTTATTGATGATGGTAATCTAACGGGATGCAAATTTGACAAGAATCATTTATCATACCTAATAACTTTTCTTCTTTCTTTCCTTCCGCAACCCGCAACCTTATTTCATTAATTGCTCTCCTTCTCCTTACTTTTCCGCCGGGTTCTGTATTAATAACAGCTTTTTTCCCCTTCATATCTCCTATATTAATGCGTCATTCGTTATAATCCGATAAGGAATATGTAAAAATTTATATTAGATGGATATGTTTATTGTCGTTCCACCTATACAGGTAATGGACATCGCCAATTTCAAATATACATTATTATAATAAGACAGAAACTAATATACTAATTTAAATAAAGTAGTAAAAAACAAGAAACAAGTTGAAATAATTCCTCCACCGAGTATATTGGTTCATTGATCACAAATGCGTTCAAAGCAGTTCAAAAACCTCCATCAAAACTTCTCCTCAATATGTTCTGGCGCGTGATTATAAATATGGATAGCCCTTGTGGTTTATCCCTGTTCGTGATCTTGTTATTCTGTGTGGTGATGTACAGTATTGATCGGCAAATCTAATCTTGTGATGCACATGCACTTATTTGTTAAATAGTTAAAAAAATTGTAATTCCGTTCTTGTAATTCACTGGTGTCGGAATAATTCCGTTTTGACAATAAAAGTAACCTACTTCAGCGTTTTCAGTGTGTTTATTTCCTTAATTCTTTTATTTTGTCGCGTTTTTCACCCATTTCGTATAAATCAGCTGTTTTCGTAGCTAAATAAGATACCTACCGTTGCTGGTGTGATCTCAACGTATAAATTGCAATTATAGTATTCTGTTTCTTACAATGTTGAAAATATTATCGGTGTTGGCGTTAATTTTGGGCTAGTCAAATATTTTAGTGTTGATTTTTACAAACTTTGCCAGACGAGTTGACTACGTGTGTTTAATAGAACAGAAATTACTAGAATTTCGTGTGAATTCTTTGTTCAGATATGAGGATTTACTATTTTTCTAGACATTCAGAAGCGTCAATCAATCAAAATTTTTCCCTGAGATAGAAATATAGAAACCCCACCTAATCTAATACGGTATTGCATTATACGCACTACGTGTATCTGTTTTCGGGTTTGCTTCTGCTTATTAACATATCCAAACAAACCACCAAACGTGTACTGGCCTGCACAGTGTAACTTTGTGTTATTAAACGTTAATTCCAGTGTGCATAAAAAATTTCTTAAAGATCTATTGGGAACATCTATTTACGTAATTAGTTTGAGTAATTTAGACTTGAGTCAAATAGCATAAACATTCACTTAATTTTATAATGGTTCTCAAAAAATCATTTTGAGATTAGCACTTTTAGTTGAAACCAAAACTTTTGAATGAATGGTTCTGCATATTTATAATTGAGAAAACGTCTTAAAGAGAGAATATTATAGCAAAAGACGTCGTGTTTAGAAAACGGTGTTAGATCATCCAATAGACCGCATTCATTTAATTAAACAGGTAGTAAATTCGTCTAGTCTGGATCAAATAAAAAGTGATTAGAAGTATTTTATAATGCCACGTGTCAGTTGGACAAAATAGCCCCTTAGCAATAGACAATACTTGACTATCTTTGCTCGTCAAATTTAAACTTGTATAGTTCTGGACAAAATAACACGAAAAGAGTGTGGACCTCTCCTGACTATTAAATTAGTCAAAAAAGTGTTAAAATTTTTAACAGTATACACAGTAGGAAAGTCTAGCATGTAATTTTGGCCAATGTATTGGGTAAAATTTTAGTGTAGAAAAACATACACTTTGTAGTGCTAAATCTGCACTACCCTAACCATTAGAAATTGGTAAAAACTTTACCAGGACACGTGTTGAAAAAGTGTGAGTAAACTATTATATGTATTATTGTAAGCATAAACTACAGCTAAGGGAAGGTTGGAATGGTAACGCACAAAAAGCAATAAACTCAAAATTATATTACAATTATAATTAGTAAAATTTTATTTTGAATTACTTTTACTAGTATGTACAATATTTCATTTATGTTATAAGATGATTAGTTTTCTAGCCTGTAGTAGCAAACACGTTAAATATATTTTACGGAAATTGTCGTGAAGATGGCGGTTCTCTTATTTCGCCACACTAGCTTTCCATACTAGACATAAGTTTTCTACATGATGACAGATGGAACAATCAAATACTCATTACTTACCAGATAAATATTTCTTAGAAACTTTACCAAAACAGTTTCCCATTGCATACGTGCTCTTAATTTTTGCGAATCAACCGGCGATGTGCAATTGATATCGATTTTGTTCAAGTTTTTTTCATAAGAAAGTTTTTTCATCCCTAAATCACTATTTGTTTCAATTAATATTTTTTTAGAACCTAACAAATATGTTTTTACTAGTATTTAACAGAATAATTTAAGATTAATGCATATTTATTAACGACAAGGAAATCTTTGCCAGTGTTAAGAGTTACACTAAATTAATCATGATACAACTAAAAGTGTATAAACTATCATTTGTGACGGGTACTTTTTACACTACTGTTTACATTAAGTTCGTGCACATTTTTAACACTACACAGAGAGAAATGCTTGTAGTAAATACTTACATGGCGCAGTACTAATGATTTTGTAGAAATAAGTAATACAAACAAGTGAACTCTAACGTACACGTTTATCATTTAATACTATTCGTTGTAGGAAAAGTTCACAGCTGTTTGTAGGATCAATATTGTTTGAAATAGTAACGCAATTTTGTTAATGTATACATTTGGAAGTAGTAAAAATTGACAGTCTATTGTAGGAAAACTTAGCACACATTCTAGAATTAATTGACAGTGTCACAATACGTTTTTGCTAGTATTTACTGTGATATCATAACAAAGACTAGTTTATATTTGGAGTGATTATAGTCGTTAATCTTATTTAATTTCGTATATTGGGAAAATTTTATTAAATGTTTTACATACGACATTTTCTATCATTGTTTCATATGCAATGGGTGAAGACAGATATCACAGTTTGCTTTTATCTCTAATGCATGGCGGTTACAACGCATTACTGGTTTGTTGGTGTGTTAATATACATAGACGTATGTATAAATTGGTTTGCGTTACTTGTTTTATTTACATCACAGTTAATTTTGTAAGATTAGGGAACGGATGAATTCGTTACAGATCGATTGAGCGATTGAGGGAGTGGGATCTCTCCTGCTTAGAGAAAAGATTTAGAGGTTAGTAATTTTCCTTTACATTAAGTAGAACGTGATAGAACCCATGAACATGGCGTTGGCGTACGTGATCATGACCGGGATTTACTTTGTCAGCTTAGTTAAAAAATATATTTCTAAACATTATCGGCGCTACGTAAATACGTATTTGTGGTAAATTCTGTAATAGATAAGCTCAGATTTACTTCATTCATGGAAATGTGGTGTTCCGGAAGCACGTTGGTGAAGTTTTTATGTCATAAATGAAAAGTTTATCTTAATGATCATTTATATAAAGAATTTTTAATGGAGCTCTTGCCCATGCAATTCTGGTAGGTTTGAGATACCAATAACAAAGAACATGAAGTGTATATATTATCAGTATACAGGCTGATTCACGGAATCTGTCCATTAAAAGTTTTTGACTTTGCAATAATATCTCGATTTTGAAACTTTGGAGTTAAGCATAATTCGCTATGGATCTATTTAAAAAAAATAACTTCATCTATGTCACATTTTTGGTTACATGTTGATTATTTATTTTTATTTCAGCTTGAGGATGACTTCAATATAATGTACAATATAATTTTCTAAGCAAATAGCCAGAAGTTTCAAAAAAACTGTTTTGTTTGGCAAGTAAAAGAAAAGATTTGTATTTAGTATAGTAGATACATTCTTTTCATAAAACAGTTGATTGTGTGAACGGTAATAGAATCTGTTATATAAGCCGACAAAAAATCTTATGTAACTTGCCTTGCAGGTATTCGAGAACTATGTGCGTTGTGACTTTTTCCATTACTGATTAAACAATCCAATAATACTTAAGAAGTAAGAACCGAGCTTAGATAGAAACCACCCAAATAGAAATTCAGACGGATTTTCTATTGCACTCAGTGTAAATTTATACCCTACAATGAAATACGTACACTTTTTACTAAAATAAATCTATACTTTAAAAATGGTAACGTTTAATGTAAATTTATTTTAAAACGTAGTTTTGTAGTACTTCCTAATTTATTTATTTATTGAAGGGAAGAGATTATGGAAACTACGATAGTAGAATAAAAAAAAGAGTATGTCTAATGATAACAAAACGATAGGGTAAAAACTCAAACAATGTCTAAATGTAATGACTGGCTAACATGTTTCGGCCGAATAGCCATCTTCAGAGTCTCTTTAAAGGGGAGACAACAATTTAAAAAGTTATAGATAAGTCAAACATTTTAAAAAGTAAATTAAAATTATGAAGTTATAAAATTTAAAATTTTTCAAAAGATAAAACTACAAATTTAAATGTCTTCTAGGAAGAGAAATGCGGCTCATTTCTCAGA